>SNQJ01S0025655.1:25699-56223 GCA_010110895.2 Picea sitchensis
ATTTATCAGGGAAGAAAATATGCTAGGACATGTGGGAGGCTCTGAAGAGTTTATTTCAGAGAAAGAATGAGAATTTCATAATGGTGTTGAGAGAGAAGCTCAGGGACATGAAGTTGACATGATCAGATACAGTGACAAGTTATATCACCCGGATCTGACAGGTTCGAGATGAAATGGATACAATTGGGGAAACAATGAATGATTCATAGTTGGTGAGGACGACACTCAAGGGCTTCAAGAATGAGTGGACACCATTCATCAAAGGAATCGTAGCACGAGACAAGCTTTCATATTGGTCAAGGTTATGGGATGAATTCATTTAGGAGGAACTTCGAAATGAAAATATGAACATAGGTTGGCACAAGAATGATGATGAGAACCTTTCTCTTGCTGGTCAGGAAAGGAAGGGAAAGTTCAAGAAGATTGCCAGTGGAGAGTCTATCTCTCAAGTCAGCAAGAAGAAGGACATGAACAAAGTCAAGTGTTTTGCATGTCACAAGTTTGGACATTATGCATGTTAATGTCCATAAAGGAAGAAGGGTGGGAACGAAACACAACCAGAGGTAGTTGTGTCAACAAAGAATCAAGTGGATGAGTTTTGCAAGAATTTCAAATAGACAAAGTTCTTACTTGTTTCCCAATCTTCCTTGGGCACCATATCAGCTGGTGCATGGTTGGTAGATAGTGGAGCCATGTGTTATGTGATAGGAGTACGAGAGGTGTTCGAGAGATTCATAGAGTCTAACTCAGAGATGCATGTGGAACTTGGTATGGGGACCAAGCATGCAGTGAAGGGATCTATAATAGTAGCATTCCAGTTAGAGTCAGGAAGCACATTGAGAGTGACAAATGTGCTATGGGTGCAAGAGCTCAAGAGGTGTGTGATATCAGTTTCAATGATTGAGACGAAGGGATTTGACGTAGTGTTTCAGGATGGAAAGGTGTTGATCAAGCCCAAATGATCTAGCTTAGACAAAGTAGTTGTCTTTGGAGTTGGAGAGAGAAACTTGTATAGGCTAAAGGGCCAACATATGCGGACAATGAGAAGCAGAAGAGTGGCAAAAAACAAGGAGCATGTAGCTTTGAAGGTTGAGCAACTCAGATGGAGTCAACCTTCATGTTCAAATGGGAAAGAGAAGCCTTCCAATTTTGTCGAGAACGAGTTATGGTATGGAATGGCCATGCAAGATGTTTAGGAGCAGGAGGCTTCTAGGAGTATGATAAGAGGCAGTGAGTCTTGTGAGTTAGGTCAGAGCATGATGGAAGGGATATCTTCTGTGTCAGAGGGAGAAACCAATCAGGTGGATTGGAGAGCAGGCATGGTAGTGAATATGGCAGTGAATATAGATCCAACTCCATGTGGGAGAAGTACCTTCTTCGCTAAGAGGGAGTGTTGATGTTAGTGGTAGCATTAGGCAAATACTTACACATCGACATATTTCTAGCATGTGGAAGTCATCGAAAGCATTCTAGTCTTGAGTTTACTTTAGTTAAAAGGAATTAATTAAAGTAAAAGTGTTTTTATTAGATAATTGAGTTATTTAAGGGAAATGATAAAAGCAATTAGCATGTAATCTAAGCATGTAAATATTAAGTGGGTGTGAGAAGTAATATCAATCGTTAATCACTTTGGAGATTAGGTTTAGATTGTAACTCATGATTATAAAAGAAAAGGCTAGGGTGAAGGAGGAATATACTTGACTTGTGTGAGGTACACTTGTGAGAGACTTTAGTGAGAGATCAAGGTCGAGGCTTTTGGTGATATGCCAAGGTCGAGGATAGCAAAGAAGGACTTTTGCTAGTGTGAAGAGTGTAGAAGCAAAGGAGTTTTTCTTACACAAGAGTGAAGAGATCTCATTGGTTGGGTGAAGATATTTCATCCAAGTGTTGATGTAGAGAGGGTTGGATAACGAAGGATTGTGATTCAATATTTTGGATAGGTGGAAGACTTTCATCTAGAGATCATATAGGTCAAGTAGGAGAGAGAGAAGAGACAACCACAAGTGGGTTTTAGAGGATAGAAGACAGAGTGAAGCGCAACGCTGTATGAAAGTGTCCATACGAGTTTTTCATGCATGTAAGCGGGTCTTAGTGGAGACCGTTGTGTATATACGCTGGTTTGTTGAAGGACAGTCGCATACACCTCGAGAAATGTGTTGGTACAAGGTCGAATAGAAGCACAAGATTTGTCAGGTTTGTTTGCAGTGTATATTATCTCAGTGGGCCATTGTCCATGTTCCAGGAGCCCCAATTTGACCTTAATAAAAGCATCTTGGAATCGGTTTTTCCTCTGGGTTTTTTCGAGGGATTTATACCTGAAAATATTGGTGTCTTGTGTGTAAGATTTTGGTTTCCTAGTTTATGATTTTGTTACATGTTTAGTTGATTACTCAATTGTGCTTTTAGTACATGAAATTATTTTATTTTGAGCTAACTTCCAAGTGCTTGGTTGAAGTGTTAATATCAACATGGTATCAGAGAATACTAAGGGTTGAATCCAAGAATATTAATAAATGCATCATAACTACTATGATGAAATTTGGGGAACACAATATGAAATGCACATGCAACTACTCTACCATGACATGAATATACAAGATATGATACAAATGTAAATGAAAAATGAAAAAAATACCTACCTACTTTCCTGGGGCCCAAGTCCCATAGAGATCAAGTGCCTAGAGATATCGGGTGAAATTGTACAATGAGTGAAACCACCTGCTCAACATCTCATCAAGGTATCTCCCCCTCTGCTTAATCATGTAATACAAAAAATATAATTCAAGCACAAATAAGCATGCAACCAATCATAGAAGGCAACTCAAAGAGATGGGTGGGAGGGAGAAAATCCCACTGGAAGGAATAACCACAAGCTTGGGCCACCCATTTTTGAATAGGGATACCACATACAGATGATGGCTCATCGTCTTCCTCATTAACATGGCCACTACTTCCCGAAGACTGAGATGAGATGAGAGATCAAAAGAAAACTGTATGGCTTCCCAAATAACAAGATAAAAGGTAAGGGACAACCTCATGTCTGGATAGATAAATCCTATAGGGTCTTCCGCAGTGCAATATATTAGATATTATTTTCGGGATTAACTACGTAGTGTAAGTCATTAATATATGACCCATATCCATGAATATTAGTCGCAACTGACCAATAATTCTCATGATTTGAATAATCCACTTAGCACTCATTGCATCAGGTGATGCTCATAGGGGTGAAAAAGTGGGATTGACACCAACAAAATGAATCACATAGCATCAATCATCACTTCCGGGGCTTGCACTGGGTGTGTCTATGAAAGACTATTTCCTTTTCGTCTGCAAATTCTTGTGGAAATCCCCATGATGAAAACATTGCTCCTTGGTAGTGTGAGGATAACCAGGGCCTCATATCCATCAAATTTCAAGCACAAAGATGGTTGATAATCCTAATCAAATAATAGTTCTAAGTCCTCAAAAGGATGATCCCCAAGGTATGACAACGTTACCCACAAGCATTTCACGGAGATGAGAAGGCTGGCTCGTGATGAGACCCCCTTTCTCTTGGCTATGCCACCAAGAGCCACTACCCTGGTTTAGTGACCAGATAGATGGTAGTGTCATACCGCTACATGCCCATGGTCCTAAAAGGCCGACTCATGATGAGACCTCCCATCCACCAACTAATACCTTGAGTGTTTATTTATCTTACGGGTTCCCTTTTCTCACTGAGAAGCCTTTTACTGCTTTCTCGGGAATCCCTGGGCGAAGCATCTCAAATGTTTCATTTTGGATTTTAACTCTTTCCATCTACTTTTACCCTCTAGGCCTTTAGCCTCTTCTTCCCACAAGACAAGGTACAACCCTTCTTAGTGTGGAAAATCCAATGCCCGAACAAAGGTAAGGGGGAAAATGAGAGGAGTAATGATGGAAAGTGGTAAGTATGGAGGGAATGAACAATGACCTTTCATAGACCCACCCAATGGCAACCCATCCTAAAGGGGGATCAACTTACTAGGGAAACATGTCACCCTCCCAGGTATGAGAAAGTCAAAGATTATAATTTCCAAGAAAACATTATGAAATGAAGGAGAATTTAGTGCAACATATTCAAGTGCTTCAATAATCAGAGTGACACATACCATGATACCCAAATTCATTACCTCATGGAGAAATAATTACTGCTACTTCAGGACCAGGCTGGTGGGATGGATACTGCTGCTGCTGATAGATGGGATGCAATGAAGAAAATATGGGCCCTCTAGGCCATGCTCAAGTCATCTAGCTCTCGACACTCCATGTCTAGGACCTGTGGGCCTTGATACATGATCTCCTTAGTTATTCCTAGGATAGGGGATAACATATGGCTCCAACTCGAGGACATGTGCTCACCGTAGAGCGCATGAGAACCTTAGCATCTCTGGTATGACTCTCAACAAAATACATCAGTAATCCTCAGGGCAGTGATATCACCCCTCGCTCATACATGATATAAAAATAAAGATAAGAAAACATATATACATAATTAAGAAAAACCATATGACAATGTAACTACATTACACTAACATGATGTGCAAATGGTATATACAAATCGATGCAAATGCCTACGTACCTCTACTTACCTATTGGTTGAATGCTAGGTATAGTCAAATAACCAATGAAACCATCCTAGGTATTGGTTGAATGCTAGGTATAGTCAAGAACAAAAATAACATGAGTTAGAACATGTATCACATCATTGGAAATCGTAAAGTCTAGCTCATGGATGCGGGAGGGAGGGATAAAATTATGCCAAGTCACATTTCTAGGAAAGTTCTCAATCCATATCAGAAAGGGATTGTGAAAAATCAAAGGCTCAAAAAACTGACTCAAAGAGTCTGAAGGTTGGTTACCTTGGACATATTCACATCCCAGGGTCTAGGAAGGGACTAGTAGGAACCTAGAGGGTGATTGCCAATTTCTTAAGGGAAGGTTGTAAGACTGAGATAATAAACTTCTTCTTAAGGTATTCAACCTACCCTTGAGTTCTAAAAGTAGGCTTTGCCTTCTCAATCCATATTAGAAAGGTATCACGAAAAGTCAAAGGTTCAAAATAATGACTCAAAGAGTTCCATATTGGTTACCTGGACATATTCAGCATCCCGGTCTGGTAAGGTACTAGTAAGAACCTAGAGGATGGCTTACAATTTCTTAAGGGAATGCTGAAATCCTGAGATAATAAACTTCTTCTTACAGGTATTCAACCTACCCTTGAGTTCTAAAGTAGGCTTTGCCTTGAATGTTTCTCAAGACAAGGGACAAGTTTCAACCACAACTTTAGTGACATAAATGAGGTAAAGAATCATAGCCGGAGAACTTTATCACAAGCACCCTACTTTGAAAGAAATGCAATTCCACCTCTATCAAGCATCTGAGCACAACTAAAGACGATTAAAATCTCAACGATGAATTCCACCCGCAAAGGATTGCTAAAGCGCCATTATTTAATTATGATAATAATATAACACTAGTAGGTGGGACTCCTTCACAGGTTGTTTTTCTTCATATGAGATATAATGATATATTATTACAATGAGGATTGTTCCATATATAGGGAACATAGGTGACCATCCATGAAAGGATTGCGTCCCTTTGATCAATCAATAATATTTATTATTACTTCATTTACTTATTATATATGATTGTTTAATAATCAATAATTATTATTATTCCAAGAGAATGTTTCTCGATGTTGTCCAACATCAACACTCCCTCGAAGGGAGACATTCTCAAAGATCATGCCAAGCTTGTCTCTGAAGTATGGCAAGCTTCACCCTAGACTCATGATACTTGTTCACGGGCCTGGGAGACTTCTCTCTCCCACCTTAACCGAGGAGAAACTCTTTCTGCAGCTCTCCCTTTGAGATAATTAACTCTCTCTAAGATCAAGTTCACTCTGGGTCCACATGTAATAACATATAGCATCTTGAGTCTTTATCATTCCTGTCAAATCACCATGACTAAGAAAAGACCACATCGAGATATTTCACCACAAGTACACACATGTGAGTGAATGTTAGTCCGATGCTAATTGGACATGGAAATCACTTCAAGCACCTCGAGTCCATATCATCTCTTTGTCATGATTGTAGCTGACCACTGCCCTGGGCTCCATTTATTGGAGCGCTTCACACACACCTAGGATTTATTTTTCTCTAGAGGTTGTTTGTTTATTAGTCATACTTAGTCATTATCCGGGCCTATATTTTTAGGGAGAATATTCATCTAGAAGAATATTCAGCTGACACTGCAGTTGGACTAGTTGAGTTGAGCTTAGATGTTGTGCTTGGGATCATCACCATGAAAAATTGGGATCATCACTATGCTAATTCAATCTTTGCCTTGTATCATCACCAGAGTGACGTGATAGCTCATCTCGAAAGTTAACTCTCAATTTCTCTTCTCAATTAGTTAACTAAAGACTAGTATATTAGCTAACTCAACTAGGTGGCATTTCACCTGTGAATCCTGAGAGACTAGAATAGGTGGCAGCTCACTCACCAGAATGTCGATGTGTGCGTAGATCACTCTAGACCACCACTATGCAGTGCATTTGGTTCACTTCAAGTTGAACTCATTGAGCTATATAGAGTATATCATGTGTAAATTATTCATTATTCAAATGGTTAATGAGAATTCCTTCCATTCTTTCTCTCCTCTTCTTTCTTCAATTATCTCTACAAATGTGTGTATTATTGTTTAGCTATATATATTATGTGCGCTTCAACACATTTACATGGTATCGTGATCCTACGGTGACTTCTAAGCAAAATTCCACACCAAAATTTTTTATAAAAGTATAAAAGATTGAAGACAAAAGATGGAATTCCAAAGAATTCATCCTTACACCTTTACAACTATTTTGCATGGAAGGATAAAATATCCATACATCTCTAGTCTAGAGGGTTGCAATGTGTTAACCATGAATACATATCTAGAGCCCACATCAGCCATAGAAAATCCAAGCACTTAAATCGCATGGATGAGGCACTCGTAACAATTTGCAGCCTTATTTCTCCGGATCTCCTTTTTCATAAATATTCCTGTAAGACTCCCAATAAAAACTGGACCACCTTGGAAGGTCTATTTGGAAAACAAGATTATATTTAGGGACACATGCTGGAGGTGGAGGTGAAGATATTGGATCCAAAAAGCTTCATGAATATCCAAGATTTCTTTTACAAAATTCAAGGATCTAATTGTCGCAACTCAAAGCTTGTGGGGTTGATAAATCAAAGGAGGAGAAACAAATGGTTCTCTACCATTCTCTTAAGATTGGTCCCTAATTCTATATCTCAGATTCACATTCCATATCACAATTCTCCTCCTCGAAATCTTGGAAGATGCCTTCTGAGGACTTTATCGAATCCTGACACAAGAGCAAACCAAGTCTATCAACATAAGTACAATCAAAGGCCCAAGGGAGCATGCACTCCACCGGTATGATGGAAGCCACAAATATAAGAAATATAAAGATAATGATAAGAGGAAATCTCATGCACAAACGAATAAGGAAGCAGCATTAAAATCCTTTCAATCGATGCCTCCGATCTAAAGGAGAAAGGAAGACAAGGAGAGAAATGCACATACTGGTCACAAAGGATTCCATCTCAAATCCATGCACAAAAAAAAATAGATATAATGGTCTCAAATACTCAACAAACAACTTGAGATCGCGACTCAAGGTGTAAAGAAGAAGAAGCTTAATATCCAATTCCAGAGCCAACGGTGGCATGCCCTTTATTGCTATCAACTCTCCTGATAAGCTTGATCAGATTCTGGGGAATACATCACATGGATACCTTTAGAAGTCTATTCTTCATTGGATGCATGCAAAGGTCATCCTATTCTCATAGAGAACTTTCCTCACAGTCACCTAATAAAGAAGGATTGAACTCCACCAATGGAATCTTCTCGAAGAACGAAGAGCTGTATGTTTCAGAAATTTCCGTCAATATTCTCTTCGTATATCAGATGAATAATTCTGGCACCGGAAAGAAAGCGTATTCAAACCAAATTTTGTGGATATCTATGATGCAAACCAACTCTAGGGTTGGCACGGTGTGAGGTAAATCATCTGTCTAGATTGTATACTTTTTCTCAATTCATTGAACCTGATTCTACTTTATCACATTCATGTCGATGAAAGTAGTAGGATATGGCACAAATTTTTTGGACATTGGAATTTCAGATACATGCAAAAAAATTAGCAAAGCACAAATATTGGTGGATGGTCTACCATACATCCATACATTTCTCCAAGGGAGTATATGTGCGATGTCGGAAACACCCTCAAGAGAAATTGACAGCAGCTGCCTCAGTGAGCTTTCAGACCTTTAGATCTGATCCACAATGACCTTTTATGGGTTCTTTCTACATCCATCCATCAACAAAGTGAGGTTTTGTTCTCATTTTTGTTGATGATTTCACGCTTACATGGATCTACTTTCTTAGAAAAAAAATCTCGAGGTCTTTCAACACCTCAAAGATTTCTAAGCCCTTGTTGAGACATAGTCTCGAAAGAAGATCAAATTCCTCCTAACCTGATAATGAGGGAGAGTATGTAAATCATGATCCATAATCTTTTCCATGAGAAAGTAGATCCACTGGCAACATTCAGCTTCCTATAATTCAACAAAATGGAGTTACGAGCTGAAAACCGACCAAAGGAGATGACATCTCGCATGCCGATTAAAAGTCACTACCACGGAGACTATGGGTCGAAGCACTTAACTGGGCAACATACATCCAAAACAAATCTCCCATAGATTTGTCAAGGATAAGACCTCTTACTTAGGGTTGGAGTGGCCTCAAACTGGAAATGACCCACTTCTATATTTTCTGCTCTGGTGTATTGGACCCACATCCTCCTGAAAAGAGGAAGGCAATTTGATCCACGAGACCTGAGTGAATTTTTGTTGGATACCCCTAAGGTGAGGTATATCATCATCTTATTGATATTTCCTTGGACCATATCATCATTGAGAGTAGTGTCTAATTCAAGGAAAGTGTCTCACATGTACCTCAAGAACTGCATGCACACCTTCACCTCTTCCACCGTCTAAGATGATGAGCATGCACATGTCGACTCTTCTTCAGACGAGTTTTCTGATTCAAAGGAATTAGATTATTTAGATTCAAATTTAGAGCTCCAAGATAGTCGAGGCAGACTAAAGCATCCAGATGCAGCTTAGAGTTGCAGCAGAGGCCCAAGTGGGCACAAACTACTCTTCTGGATGCAGGGAATCTCATCGGTGATCCAACCAATACAAGGAAGACTCGATCTGATTTCAAGCAGCCTCCTGTTGCACTCACTACCACTAAACCATTGCCTTCAAGGCATATTTTCTTTGTTCAGTATTCAAATCCACAGTATTATGGCGAGGTCAAGTTGGAAATCCCTTTTGTGAATTTGCCATGAAGGAGGAGTACAACTCCTCCTCAAGAACTGCATTTGGGATCTGGTTCCCATTCCTTATGGGAGGAAACATGTTAGATGCACATGGGTCTACAAAACCAAGAGCACAACAAATGGACAAATCAAGATACAAAGACATGCTTGTCGCTAAAGGATTTCAACAAAGTTCATGGTATTGACTATGATGAGACCTTTCGCTTCCAAGAGTTTAAGATGGATTCCATATGATTGGTACTTCTGCCATTACGGAAAGGCCAAGGGATGGGAAGTCCGACAGATGGACGTGAAGAATGCATTTTTCAAGGATCTCTCGAGGAGATATAGCATGTAGTATCCTGTGTGGATTTATATAGATCATCTTTATCCGTCGACCTAAGAAGTCACTTTTTGGCCTCAAGCAGGCTTCGAGGCATGGTATGCCAAGATGGACTCCTACTTGTTGTCACAAAACTTTGTATCGTTGTAAATCAGACTCAAATGTATACATGCTCAAGACGATTGATCTACCTCACTTTAGTTCCTCAGATGTCGATGATTTGTTGATCACTCATTGCTTGACTTCAAATCCATTGTCAGGAAATGGAATAGGATTCTTCATGACAGGTTTTTTGATGAAAGACATGGTTTGTTACATCTTCCTTGACTTGAGATCAATGATGCATCATGCATCAAACTGCCTCAAGCCAAATTTGCACGAGATCTCCTTGAGATAATTCACATGAAAGATTGTGGGTGTCCGATCCGAATTCTTTCCAATCGGGTAGTGAACTTGAGGATGACATGGAGACTCTATTGGTTGAAAACACACTATACAGAAATCTAGTGGGGAGTTTTTTGTATCACACACACTATAGACCAGACCTCTCATATGCAGTTAGCATAGTTTCCAGGTTCATGTAGGAGCTGCATTAGCTACATTGGAAAGATGCAAATCGTATCCTTCGACACGCATATATGGCACCATCACCTTTGGGATTCATTATGCAACAAACCTACATTAGATCTCATTGGGTTTTACTTATTCTGACTGGGCTAGCAATAGCATTGATCACAATTCCACATCTAGTTACTTACTCAATGTTGGTTCTAGGATTATATATTGGTCAAGAAAGAAGAAAGATTCCATTACTCTATCTTCAGCCAAGGCAGAATACATAGGGGTAGTTAACATAAACATTCAGGATATGTGGATACAACATTTTCTCACTGAGTTAAGCATTCAGTTTCATCGTCGATTGTCATCTTATGTGACAACTAGAACACTCAAGTTCCTGTAGATCTAGTCTGGGAGGCGTTTCTGATGAAGCATCGAGATCCACATGCACTACATCCATGACTTAGTACAAGAGGGAATCATCATCTCACAAATTGGCCCTTCAAATGTAACAAATGATTTTTTCACCAAGACCTTCATTGAGCATAAATTCCTTTCTTCATGAGGTCGCCTTTAGAGTGAAGGACACAATGCCTAGCAATTGTAGTTCTTCTTTTACAAACATTGTACCTTGAGGGGGTGTTGAGTTACTTCACACACACCTAGGATTCATTTTTCCAAAGGTTATTCCTTTGTTTATTAGTCATAACTAGTCATTATCCAATATCATATATTTTATGGGAGAATATTCCACCCGGAGAATATTCTCTTCAGCTGACACTTCAATTTGAATAGTTGATGAGTTTAGATGTTGTATTGGACTAATAACATGCAACATTGGGATCATCACCACTCGATTTGCCTTTATATCATCACCAGAGTGGTGCATTAGCTTGATTCCTTTAGTTAACTCCTCACTACTCTTTGTTCTGTCATTTAATTGAAGACTAGTTGATTAGTTAAGTCAACTAGGTGGCAATTCACCTGTAATCACCGAGAGACTAGGAATAGGTGGCGCTCACTTCAGAATCAGCCGGGTGTGTGTCCGTGACTGAGACCACCACTATGGCACATTGGTTCACTTGGGCCAAACTCATTGAGTTATACAGTATATATCATGTGTAAATTATTCATTATTATGGTTAATGAGAATTCTTTTACTCTTTCTCTCCTTCTTCTTCTTCTCCCACCCTCTCACAAATGTGTGTACATTTTTTGCCAGGATCTATTATGTGTCAACATTTATAGGGGTTTTTTCCATGAGGTTTTCCCTCTTCCTCACTTTATTTTCAATGTTTCTTTGTACTGGGTAATGCACACGCCTCATTGTCTCGACCCAATCTTTATTTTCACCATAGTGATAGCACTGTGGGCTGTGTTGGAATTAATTCACACACACCTAGGATTTATTTTCCCAAGGTTATTCCTATTTATTAGTCATACTAGTCATTAGTCCACTTATATTTTAGGGGAGAATATTCCCACTGGAGAACACTTTCATTTGACACTTTGGGCTTGACTAGTTGAGTTGAGTTAGATGTTGTGAGCTGGGATCATCACCATGCAACATTGGGATCATCACCATGATAATTCAACTTGCCTTAATATCACTAGAGTGGCACATTAGCCTTGATTCCCTTAAGTTAACTCTCACTACTTCTCTTATTCAAGAATCAAGACTAGTTGACTAGTTAACTCAACTAGGTGGAAGTTCACCTCAGAATCACTGAGAGAGTAGAATAGGTATTTTCACCCTGCACCACCGGTGTGTGTCCATATCACTTTAGGACCACCACTATGGTGCATTGGTTCACCCTCAATTCTAACTCATTGAGTTATACATAGTATATCATGTGTAAATTATTCATTATTCAAATGGTTAATGAGAATTCCTTCCATTCTTCTCTTCTTCTTTTCTCCAATTTTCTACAAATGTGTGTATTGGTTGTTTATATGATCTATTATAATGTAGGTTCAACACATTACACATTTAACACAACCGAGACCTTTGTGATAAATTTATCCTATCTCCATTGGTATGAAACCCAATCTAGGAGAAGTTTCAACCGACAACAAACATAAACACTCCATCTTAGCTAGGTAAGTATCTTTCCACAAGAGGGCACAACTATTGTCCATAGACACAATTTCCACCAAGGTACACAACCACCATAGTAGAAAGAGGGTTTGTCACACACATGGCACTCCATGTGGACTTCTAGAGGCTACCTCTAGGAACAATTAGGGTCAACTCCCCATAGTGTGAGACGCCAAGGGTCAACTCCTGACATGTCCCCATGTTCTCTCCACATGGGAAGATGGGATATAAGCCCAAATGCACTTATCCCTTCTCAAATAAGTGTTCCACTTACCCTTCTAATAAGTGTCCTCACTGCATCAGCTCAATTCACGTAGGAGTACGACTCTTTGAGAAATTTTGTCACACATGCACTTCCATGTGTGGACTTCTAGAGGTTACACCCTCTAGAGACACTAGGATCAACCCTTATAGTGTATGATGTCAAGGTTCAACCTCCCTTGACATTTCCTCATGTGCTCTCCACATGGGACATTGGGCTATAATAAACACACTTATCCTTCTCGGATAAGTGCCCTACTTATCCCTTCTCGAATAGTGTCCTCACAGATCACCCCAACTCAATCACAGGAGTACTCTGATATGGAGAATGTCTCGTGAAGTTGCAAAATCAAAGACTCCCTCTCAACTTAGGGAGACATTCTTCACCAAGCCAAGTCTGTCACATAAGTACTTGAACTTCGTCCTGGCTTGGTAAGAACATCAACAACCCACTCATCTGTAGGAAGAGGTCAAGACCAATACTTCTCTAGACCATGTCTTTGATGTAATGGTATTTGATCTTAATGTGGTTCGATTTTTTCATGAAACATTGGATTATTTGAGATCTTCACACAACTTTGCTTACAATAATGAATAATGGTGGAATCAAACACATGTTCAGATAAATTTGTAAGGAGCTTGGGTTACACACTGGCCAATGAATGGGTCATACTTAATGCAATTTACTCTACTTATTTTGTGCTCAAGTTAAAATTTCATTTCCTTACAATTGTGAAACCATGGAAGATACCAAAGTGAAGTAACACTTGAAGGTGTTCTTTCTATCCATTGTTCTCCCTACCTAATTAGAGTCAATATATTCCTTCCATATCGTATCAACACTAGAAGTATATCTCAAACCATATCAAACTATGCCTATATGTATCTCAACACATGCTTCGAAGAAATATTGTGTGTCTATCTCAACTGGCTTATAAAATGGCTAAGTGCACTTCCATCAGATAGAGACATTTGGTCTGTGTTAACCAGATACATCACTATCCAATCACCGCTCTGCATGTGAGTTTCCATCACTCTCATTTAATCGGAAGAAGAAACACTTAGTTTATTCATATTCGTCATCATTGGTGTAGCCACGTGCTTCAAGTTCAACATCCCAAAATTATTGAATAATTCTAACCGTACTTCTCCTGACTTAGGAAGATCTCATCAGCTCTCTTCCGCTACTAACCTCTAGTCCCTAGTAGTGCATCATACCAAGGTCCTTCATCTCAAAAATTAGAGGCCAATCTTGGTTTGCATTCTACAATAAGGATCTTTGTATTGGTGAGGAATAAATCATTAACGTAGAGGACCAAAAATCAAGGACTCACCATTAAAAACCTTGTAGTATAGGCCGATCGAAAACACTTTTTGAAGCCCAAAAATCATCGTGTGTCCATCAACTTTGCATACCAAGCTCTTCCAGGTGGTTGCTTGATTCCATTACACATTTTCAATCTCAATATGCAGACATGAGACTCTTCTCATGTATCACAAAACCATTTAGTTGCTTGATGTATATACTTCTTACTCAATATATACATTGAGAAAGGTTGTCTTCACATCCATCTGATGTAGTCTCCAACCATGGATATTTCATGGGAACAATTTCCGCATAGAAGTGTATCGAGCAACAGAGAAAATTTCTCCTCATAATTCATTCCCTCCACCTGAGAGAATCATCTATAAACAAATCTTGCTTTGTGCTTCTCGGATGTTCATGTTTGCTTTGTGTTTGATCTTATAGATCTACTTTTAAGTCACTACAGACTTCCCCTAATCATCTAAGTGATATCCCATATATCATTATTCATGATGGACTGACACTCCTCCATCATTAGAATGCTCCCCATACTCGTTGACTAGATGCCTCCTCATAACATGAAGGCTTGAATCAATGATGTGGCTAATATATGTGGCATAGCACAAATATATCTAAGGTATCTTTCTCACTCGAAAGATACCACAAGGAGCTAATAAGTCCTTCTCGGCCTCAGATTCTCTCGATTTATCCCATGCAGTATCTTTCACCTACTAATATCTCTCTAGGAACATCAATTGGAGCTACAAGATCATCTAGATCAATTGGATCAATAGGTTGAACTGTCTCCCTCTAAAATTCTATAGGATGAGGGGGGAGAAGGCACCATCTCTTCCTGTATCTCACTATCAATCTCAATGTGAGATCTCTAGATCTCCTGAAGGATACCTCCTCAAAGATAACATCTTTTCTCAACTCAATCTGTCTCTAACCGTGGATGTAGATCCAAAGTATTCCTTCAAATACTCATTGTACCCCACAAATGTACCCTTCTATTTCAAAGGGTCTATCTTGATCCTTTTCTCCTGGCACATGAATGTATACTGGATACCCAAATATCCTAAAGTGTCCAACATCAATATTCTTCCTAGAGAAAGCCTCCTCAAAAGTCATGTTCCTCAAAGTCCTATGAGGACTAATGTTCTGAACATACACTGCAGATTCTCATGGATGTCTTTTCTCATAGAAACATAGGTAAATGTGGATCATGCTAATTCATCTTGGACCATACTGATATATTGAGGTTCCCTCATGAAACTAATATCTCAAGAAGTTGAAAACATCAACACCATGTTGATTTTTCTATATGAGATGATATTGTATATCTGATACTTTTGTAACCTCTATACTATAGCATGGGCACATTATTCCACTACTATGTCTCTTTTGTGACACAAGTATCTTGCACCTGAGATCCTTTCTATGTGAACTGATGATCCTTGGAATTTTTCTTGACTATGATCATATATATCGCAGAGTTACAACTGAATCTTTGCACTAGAATGGTCTCATAGTAAAATCTTAGCATACTCTTCAATGATCTGGTATTTATTCTATCCATTAATTTCTAGTTGTGCCTCTTTATATTGACACATCCTTAGCGCCTTCCTCAGAAGTGACACAAAACCGTCTTGGTGCCCCGGTGGACATCTTCCATGAGTTGGTGAATCTTGAATTCATTTAACATGGTCAAGCCAACAGTTTGGCTCGGGTTTTAGTTGTTTCTTAATTTTGGACCGTCTTAATCGTTCCATAGAAAAGAATAGAACTATTTCCCTTCCAACGATAACTCGATATGTAGTGCTGCTATGCCTTCTCCAATGTCATGTTCCTAGAAATCCTATAAAGAATAGGAAACAACCCATGATGTCGGTTACCTTTCTCTGGTCGCGAGACTGTTCCCAAGCCTTCTACTCCTCACGAGAAACTGCAGATTTTCCTCGTTTGAGGCCGAGAGAAATGGTAATTGTTTTTTTAAGGATTCGAACTCGATTCCAGTAGGGCATTAATATTCTATCTTGTTTTGGCTTAACTCGGCCGGGTGAGTGAATCTTCTCGTGGTAGGAACCATTAATCATTTAAACATCCAACCATATCCATGGCCACAACCCACAGACCCAGGGCCAACATTTTCACAAGCATGCCATAATTTCTTTTCAAGAGAAGTGAAGGGAATTGTCACTCAAGCATCAAAGAGAAAACTGCTGAAATTTGCAGCATCATGCCAAGTATCTCTAATGTTAGTTCTTCTTCTTCCTCTTCCTTGGAAGTATTTCCTTGAGGCTCGGTATTATTACAAGGGCTTGATGGAATCCCATATTTAGGAAAAATAACAAACACTCCACTCTTTATGGAGTCCTCGAAACTCTTATATTCCTAGACTCTCTGGTTAGGAAATCACATCGAGACAACCTTCTTTGATACCATGTTGTTTTTCTTCATATGATATAATCATATATTATTACAATGATGAGTGTTCCATATAGGGAACATATGGTGACCATCCATGAAAGGATGTAACCTTTGAATAATCAATAATTATTAATTAATAATAAAAAAAAAAAAAAAAAAAAAAATCAATAATTATATTATTAATTATTATTCTAAAGAGAATGTCTTGTCATGTTGTCCAAACATCAACACCAGACCTGAGGCCAAGGATAGACATATCACACATATTTTGTCGTTGTTATGATGTCCTCAATCCTACATTTTTGATGATGCAATCTTGGTTTCATTTGACGTGATAATGAGTGGTTAATGCATTATTGTTGAATGGTGTTGGTAATCACTTGCGACATATAACAATTTCCATGGTTATGAGGATCAAATTCTTATAGGTGCTATGTTATAAAATTGTCACTAATTCGTATATTGATTACTTATCCACATACATGCAAGGGATACTTAAATGGTAGCATGATCAAAAAAAAAAAAAACTATGCATTAATCCCTTGATATGATAAAAGGCCACATGCAAACTTCTCAATGAAAGAATTAATGGGTGCTGCAAAGTTAGTCCTAGCTATTATGCTATTTGTTTGGTTAAAGGACTATGCAAATTTTATCAAAAGTTGAATGGAGGCACATATAACAATGTTGATGTGATTATGTGGAGTTATGGAAAAGGTTAATGTAGAGATATGAGATATCTCGGGTTGTGCACTATGCATTTGATATGGTATCGGATCTTATGATGGATATGGCATTGATTATCCATTGGTTATATGGTTTGATTATAATGTTGATGTTAGGTTTATTGGGTTGTCTCAGATATGGAATTGAATGGGGCCAGTGAGGAAGTTTACACATTTCATCGCAGTCATCTCCATACTTTCCCTATCATTTGTCACCCTAGTATTGTTGCATTGTTTCTATATTGGTTGTGAAGCTCTGCATTTCCATGATTGGCAAGGACACTACTACACATTTAAAAAATTATGACGACTACTTCAGTAAACGCAAAGTACTGCCTTAAAAATCAAGAGAAAAAAGTTCAATTTTTCAATTTTGATCTTAATCCACACCGTATTTGTTGCTCTATCGACAGAACCAAAATTTCGTCTGTTTTGCGATGATAATCAAGATGGTGGACTATTGTCTCAATTTCTCACAAACTTGTGTGTTCACGCGAAGATCGACACTCAATTGACTGCTATAATTCTTTTGATACTATCCATATTGACTATTATGCATTTTAACAAAATCTAAATTGATATAGTCAACGCCTACTCGCAAGAGCAACAAATTGACCATTATAAGTGTTCCTGTGCTCAACAAAGTGAACTGAATATTGTTATATTTAGGTCACCAGCCGCCAATTGCTATGACCGCGGACCTAAATTGGACTCTATATAAATATTTAATGATGAAGATGTTACACACCTGCTATAACCACCACGGTTCTGAAAGGTTATTTTTGTGTGGAAGTTGTGCATAAGAATGTCACATAATATAGTTAGAGGCGGGAAAAAGCAAGGTGAAAAGGGTGATGGTAGATGCTATTTCCCTGGTAAAAAATGTTGTCTCATACGTCTTGTAAGAATTTTAATAGAAATAACTACAAAACATTAAATATGGGCACATTGATGGCGGACGAATGAATATCATCCCATGGTAATTAGCTATATATTCATTATCCGCTTTTATTTTGTCAAATTTATAAAATTATATATATATTTATATATATTACTCTGGAATGTTTGTTATAGTATACACTATTTTTCATGATTATTTATAATTATAAAGGAGTTGCTCTAATCCTTCAAGTATCATTGCTACCATGTATTAGTAGAAATGATAGTTGTACAAGCTGAGGAACATCATGACCAAGCAAATGAGGATATCAAGGAAGAAGATGATGGGACAAATCAAGTTAATGATCCCATGGAAGAAGATGATGGAACAAATCAAATGATCCAAGATTTGTTTTCGCACCAGGATGAGGATAAAGACACAAATGGCATTTAGATGAACCTCTATTAGAAAAGGCAAATAAATGACTTTATGAAGGGATCAAGAGAAAATATTCTCTCCGCCACATTGTCATTAGTGAACTTAAAGGTTATGAATATTTTTTTTGAACACTTGTATGACAAAGATCCTAAGGTATGTAATTATGTTTCATCTCATATTATACATAAATGTTGATTTTTTTCATTTTTTTTAGTGTTAATTAATGTGTAAAATAAGAATGCAATTTTATGATTAATATTCTTACATTAACTAGTTATTTGTTATGTTGTAGATTGTTAGTGAATTTTTCTTACCATCACAACATTTCCATCTCACATTATACCGAGGTTTCCATGTTACTATGAAAGACATCGAATGGATTATCAAACTTTAGATGCATGTCTTAATGACCATATTATATATTGCGGGACAACATGCTTCAAAAAATAGAATGTCCTAATGTCTTATCAATAGATATCAAAACGATCAAGTAAAAAAAAAAGGTCCCTCGCAAGGTTCTTCACATATTGCCATAGTTCCACGTTTGCAGCGATTGTTCACATGTGAAAGCATAGAACAATTTATGGATTACCATGCAACGTTGAATGTATGGAGATGGTGTTCTTCAATGCCTGTCGATGGTTCCCAGATTAGGAAATTGATGAAAATGGATAGATTTCAAAGATGAACCCATAATGTTAGGCTTCATTGAGAAATGATGTTGTTAATCCATTTGGAGAGCTTATGTCTATTTACTCAGGGCCTATTTTTGTTATCAACAATAACATTCTCCTTGGATGTCAATAAAGAGGGATCACATAATGTTGACAATGATTGTTCCTGTGCATTACATTAATAATTAAATGTAACATTTTCATTTGTTTCATTTTGCATAATATCTTTTGTTTATTTATTTACTTATATATATTACAGGATATCATTCCTATAGTAATTATGTAATTTCAAACAATTAGGTAAGTACCGTGTTAAAGGATATGAATGTATATATCGAGCCTCTTATCTAATTTGTTACCAAATTCTATGGGCTGACATCACAAATGTATGACATATGTAAAACCAATCAAAGAGAAGAAATTTAAATTTCGTGAATTTTATTATCAATCTATGATGCCCCCGATCAACACATTTTTGTGGCATGTAGAATTCTAATATTTCTTTTAATACTATATAATTTTTAATGTTGTCATGGTGCATGTTTACTTTAAATAATCTTCACCGATAATTGACATTAATCCATTTGTTGCGTGTCTTCAAACAAAGGGCAATTCCCATGTCTAGTTTGTGGCCCTAAGATGAAGTATCATGCCATTCAATGTTTTTAGAAAGATGGTGTTTGATGAGTATAGGCACCTTCTTCCTAAGAACCATAGGGTAATGTCAATGAAAAAACATCTTTTCAATGGAAAAAAAGAGACTCGTTTAAAGCCATCAAGAATGACACCCACCTATGGAGTTTGGAATATACTATAAATCATCAAGGTACTCAATTTCATAATGTATCAGAGGATCATGTAAATGTTTTGAATGTTTATTTTAATCTTCGACAATTTATTTTAATTCTGTATTTGATAATTATTTTTGTGATTTCTTTTGAGCCTTTGAAGGTTGCAATCATCATAAATGTATTAATAATGGGCTTCATCCCTGAATGAAATGTTATACCGCTCAATTCATGATTTTTCCCTACTATGAGGAGCTACACATATTTCATTTGTTTGATACAATGCATATCGAAGAATGTGATCAAATGTTATGGTGAATCACAGATGGTAGGAGGGATAAAGAAAAAATTGTCAAAATTTGTACTCACAATCAGGAAGCCAATCATGCAATGTGAAATGTGATCCGATATTAAAATAGATCAGATGGAGTACTAGGACCTAAATAACCTTCCATGGTTATTAACATAGAAACAAAGAAATGATGTAAAAAAGGTCATTCAAAGAATTAAATTCCGTAATTTTGTTTCAAACATAAATAATATCTTAATGAAGAAAGGTGAATTTTGTGGGTAAAAACACATGATTGGTATACCTTCATTATTTAATATTTATATATATATATATATATATATATATATATATATATATATATAGTATATATATATATATATATATATATATATATATATTGACCTTTAATCTTTTCTTTTTTCTGTCTACTTTGTCGAAACAAATAACAATTCATTTTTTTTGTTAAAGTATGTTCTACCACTATATCTCCCAAACAACTTTGACAACAATGTCAAACAAGTTATATATGATCTTGGAAAATACATGAGGTAAGAAGCCAGGATTTATATGCAAAATGTTCTTCAAATTATTATGTTGTACTTAATGACATGTCTTTTACATGTAATGTAATATATTATATTATGTTATGTTGAAACATGCTATTTTCTCATGGTCATGATCTCATGTAGATGGTTGTCATTGAAACAAATCCATGAATATGCTATAAAGTATTGGAAGAACGAATTTCCTCGCCTAATGTGTGAAATTCAAAATTATATACCCAAATACTTTTCAATGCACAAGAACACTACCCCATACACCAAGTTGAGGAGATTGAAATTTGTGACCTATTCACACAAGGTCAATGTGGGATGGTGGAGAGGCACTTGAAATCATTGAAGGATCTGGTTAGACAAAGAGCATTTTCTGAGGGTTCTATGGTGGAGTGGATATATGGTATATCAATCCATGGTATATATTATTCAAGATCTTCCCTCTTAATTAGCAGCGCCAATTATGCATGCAGTGTATTGCATTTGGGATGAATTCCATCAAAAATTTTGAAGATCGGGAGCATCTATAGTTAAGCAGAATGAAAAAATGAGAGGTAATATATTAATAATTGTGAAAATTTATATTAATACTACCCTATTAAGTTTCATTTTTGTGTATATGATCATACTCATTAATACATTGATATAATTCTATTTAATAAATTATAAATATTTATAATTACCCGCATATTGGACGTTATAACTATTACTTAATATTACTGAATTATGTTTTTTGATTCAGCTTGCTCAAGAGTGCATGCACCGTGATTTATAATATTGCAAACAATCTTGTCTCGATGAATGTATGGACCTAATATATAAACAACATAATGGAGGTAGGTTATCGTGGAAATGACTGTCTCTGAATTGGTTAGAGTAGTTTGTCAGAACTAAGATGCCAATGTTATGCGAGGAAATTGATTTAGGCATATGGTTTGAAAGATGAAAGGTAAGCAAATTCACCTATTTTATTCAGTTATTTTATATTATATTAATGTGACTACATGTGTACTCTATTTTCCAGATACTTTCGAAGTTATATAAATTTATGTTAATTTATTAATTAACAATGCATATTTTACATATCTGACATATTGCAGTTGAAACACCACAAGGCTATGTGGTGCAATGGTCATAAATTTCGCATCAAACGATTGGATGAAACCAGGAAAATTTCTGATAGTGAGATAACTGCAGTATTCCAGGTCACTAATGTTTCCTCTAGGAGTGACAGACATTCCAAAGAATATGAAAATAGATAATATGGGTATTTAAATGATATACTTGAGTCTGACTTTAATTCCTTCAAATTAGTTCTGTTTGATGTCAAATGGTATATGTTACAAATTCATGAACACGATGAGGAAAGAACTGTTATTCAACATGCCAACGAATTTCCAATGATTAAAACAACGATTTTTGAAAGAGGACATGATCGCTATGTTTTTCCAAGCCAATGTGAGTAGGTATTTTACTCAAATGTTCCAAGTGAAAGGGATTGGTCATTTGTTGTTAGATATGATCCAAGAGGAAGGACAATTAATTATACTCATTTATAGGAAGAAGATGATATTGAAGATCAAGAAGATGATTCGACAGATTAGACAGAGCCGGAAGATCATGGAGGGTCGACGGATGTAGAAGATGAAGAAGATCATGATCCAGGCGTAGGAGGCAATATTGCAACTCTTGATGATGACGTCGATGAAAATATGCTCGAAAATGACATTGATGACGATGCTGATATCATCAATCCTTTCAACATCGTTTCAGAACTGGATGATGATAAAAATGTCGAGTTTGATGAAGAAGATCAAGATACAGAATAAGGATGATTATACAGATGTTGAGGTTGGATTAGGTACGCGACTATATAATATTTTAATTTGTATGAATTATTCTCTTAAAATAATTTACTTATAATGTCATGGGTTAATTACATGTTTTTAAGTTTTATGTGACGTTTTTATATCCTATGTTACATGTTGTTAATTATTATTTGAAACTTGAAAATAGTTTCCAATATACTAAAGTACGTGGTAGACTAAAAATATCATTTAGAAACACATAATTTCATGTACCTTCATTAATTTTTGTTTTTTTAGTTTATATGCATGAATCTTAATAGGACGTTGCTTTCGATTATTTTCTATTTTATAGATTGGGTTTTCGGGATCAATTGAGAGTGATGTTGGGGGGAGGGGAGGGGCCATATGAGCTTCCACCTTCACGTGGTTGGCCTTGTGCAGTACAGGATAAATTATTCTTAAAACCAAGAGAAAATCTTTCATTTTTATACCATCATGATAGTATAATATTTCATCAATATTGTTGTCATAGTATTGCATGCATCAACGAAGTTTTGATGAACGTGTTTGTCATTTCTATAGAATTTGTTTTGAAACCCTAATTTTCTTTCAAACTACACAATCCATCCTATTCGTTGATTGCTTAATCAATGCCATAAAAATACACCCTTGCAGTACTAGATGCTGGGACGTGTGTAATGTCGAACAAATTTTACAAGGAATAAGGAACACAAATTGTACGAGGACTAGACAACGACAACAATGACCTGTGAATGTGGCCACTGTTGAAATTTTTTCAAACAGTTTCTGTATGCACTAAAAATTGTCATGGATAGACTATTCACATGCCTTAATGATATGGTAGGGTTTATGGACTCAATTTTGACTGAAACACCCACTTTATTCCATCATCAATTCATCATGTAAACCATAAACCCTAATTTTCTTTCAAAGTACACAATTTGGTTGACACAAGTTTTAAGTTTTCGTCAGTATTTCTTCATTTTTCTTTCAGGTTCTAAATTAATGTATATACAATGTATCTGTGTCATATTTGTGATGAAAAATCCCTCTTTTTAGTTGATTTCTTAATCATCACCATAAAAATACTAGAGGCGGGCAACAATGACATGTGAATGGGGCTAACGTTGAAATATTTTCAAACTGTATCTGTATGCATTGAAATTTGACCTGGATAGACTATTCACATGTGTTAACGATATGGGAAGGTTTATGGACTCAAATTTCACTCACACACTCACTTTCTTCCATCATCATATCATCATGGAAACCATAAACCCTATTTTTCATATGTTCTAGTAGATATGTTAATGATTCCAAATTTCATATTTGTATTTGACTCAAGGTCCAGCTAGCTTTCAAAGTATCAAATTTTAATTTCAAGTTGATAAACCAAATATGAAATGAATCCAAGCATCATTTGATATCTTTGAAAGAGACAAATGTAAATAATCTTGCGACGAATTAGCTATACTATCGATGAAAAAAGTTCGTCGATAATATAGCTAATTCGTCGCAAGAATTTTGTGTCTAATTTGAATGGTGTTACATGGTTTGCAAGGAGTGTAGGGATTATATTATGGTGCAATGTAGTGCAGTCTATATGAGAAATCTCTATGCCAGACCTCAAAATGGATAGTACCATATCTTGTTCATAAGACAAATATTCTTTGTATGTTCCTTTGTGGTGGCTCAAGGGATCATTACACATGATGCCTAACAATGAAATGTAACAATTTGAATATTTAATGATAGTGTTATGTCACCCATGGTTAAGGAAATAAATTAAGGTTATTAGGTCCTATTTGAATCTTCTTATAATTGAGATTCGTTACATAGTCCTTGAAAAAAGACAAAAGATTTATGTAGCGAATATTAATTTGGTCTTTGTGTGGGATATTTTATGCCATTGGTATGTTTTGTACAAAAATAATGGATCTTGGGGACTACACCATGGTCAAGGAATAGGGAAAAAGGAACAAGGAACGAGGAACGAGGAACACAGAACAAGGAACAAGGAACATAAATTGTACGAGGACTAGACACCGACAACAGTGACCTGTGAATGGGGCCTGTTATCACCCTGTAATTTCCTAGGCTGAGGAGGAAATCGACAGGGGTAACCACAAAACCACTTCGATTCTAGGACCTAGCCATCCAAGACTCAGAGAGGGATCTCTCTATCGGATTTATCTTTGTTTGTATAGGATGTTAGGCTAGTTATAAGGGTACAAGGTTTTTGTTTAGATTTGTTTGGTTGAGACAACAGAAAAGGGCCATTGGGCAAAAATGGAGTCAAGAGGCTAAGATGATAGATGAATGAATAACCGAGAAAAAATGTTATCAGGAAGGGTAATCATGTCAGTGGATCCTTTGAGCTTATAAAATGGGAAAATAAGAATATATCGAAGTTCATTTCAAATGCAGAGCATATCTTATCTGAATACATTTCAAACTTGGAAGAAAACATAAATATTGTTTCGAGCCAACATAGGGTGTTAAGAAAAAATCCTGCACATTATCTTCTCATAAACAATACAAAAAGAAAAATCATGTGAAACAGGAAAATAATAAGTTACATCAGGGACAAACTTTACAACTTAAACACGACAAAAGAATCTGGAAATATAATTCCTTTGTATTCATCCATAACAGTCACTTACATTATTTGAAACATTTTTACAGTGGATGGGGACATTTCCATGCCATCCTTCCTTGTCAGTCTAACCCCATCTTCCTTTGAAAGCATAGGCTTTATAACCTTTACATCAAAATCTAAGATCCTATCAAAGAGGATCTAAAATACTAAAAATAGTACATAATCAAAACAATTTCAAAAAAGTAGGATCAAGTCCTATCTTAAGGGGTCAAGCCCTTATCCTAATATAGTAGTCCTCAATAATATTTGACATCTGCAGCAGTCTTCTAGGCTATGACAAGACAACTCGAGATCCTTTTCTAGCACCTGGGGAAATATTCAACCAAAAATAGGATACATTTTGAGCCTTTTATCCTTCATATTTTCCACTAAACCCTGAAAAGGAGGGTTATCTTGTTCCATTTTAAAGTTATAATTCATTTGAAACCTTCCTAAAATGATTTGACAACAAAAATATTCGATCTAGGAAAAAAGACTAACGTTCTGCCTGTGTCTGCGCTTTCAACAACTTACGTGCTTGAAATAGAGTAGGATAAGCTGTCGAAAGTCCTGGGATTTGGCAGCTAACAACACTTTTTCAAATTCAATTAAGCTGTCGAAACTGCAGGTCTTTGAAGTCGTTTTCAAAATTACAAAAAATGGAATTTATTCGTTATGTCTACCCTTCAGGATCTTTGTTGAGGTTCAATACAAATTCTGCTAGAGATTCTAGATCGGGATGTGTTTTTGGCTTAGGATATTTAAGCATTAGCTTGATCCTTAAACATCTAACCATTTTATGTAGCTTATGATTCTCCTTGAGAAATTTCTTATTCTTCTTCTGCTCCTTTACACACATTTTAGCTAACCTTTCAAATGAGTCTCTTACCTCATCAGATGTCCTTTTCATAGCTTGATTCTGAGATTTGATGACTCTTTATAACAACTTAAGCTCTGTTACTTCCTCTTTCAGTTTTTGAATTTTGGATGCTTTACCGATCTTATTTTTAGTTGATGTCTCAGGTACCTCCAAGGATGGAGCTTCAACTTCAGTTTCCTCTCTCTCCTCCATGGGTGTTTCAGATTCAGAATCTGAGTATGGCAAATTTAATACATTTTTCTCAACAATACTACTCTGGCCCTCTAGTCCCTGATCAAACTCAAGATTCTTTTTTTCCTTCTTAGAACTAGGTGAAGGGGTTGGCTGTTCTGTCTGAATTGGTGACATAGCCCTTCTGTTCCTCTTACTATTCATGAGTGTAGAGGAATTCTTTGTAGGTGTATTCTTGTCGTTGGGATGGATCTCTTGCTCGAATTCTCCCCAGAATAGGAGATAATCCCATGTCTTCTCTCTTCTCTGGAGTTCCTCCATCACTATAATATTTAAGAGGTCATGATGGAAAAGCATAATGTGCACCATATCATGCTTAGCTTGAACTTGGTGTGACATCTTAGTCAAGCTCTTGTGAAAGTAATGGGGTAGATTGAGAGGACACTTGCCTTTAAAATGATTCATCAGTTTGAAGTGATAGAGCATGACTTTACGTATTGAGTCAGGAGGTCATTTGCTTCACTTCATCATAATGGAGAGCACTCGACCAACCAATATGATTCCCTCAACCGTCAACCGATAGGTAGGGCATTTATGTTATGCGCTTGAAAGGGAGAGGGAGCAAAGAAGGGCAGGCTCACAAGTGATGTACACTTGAATTGCCTTAAGAAAATGTGCCATTTCTCCTCCAGGTAAGACCTTATAACATCCTTTTGCCAAATAATTCTTTGAAAATCAGGCTTAAGGTAAGACCTGAACTCAATATCCTTAGTGACAGTTGTTTTAAACCATCTCTCACCTTGCTTAGGAATCTCTGTTGCTGCCAGAACACTGGCCTCATCAATTTGCATTACTGTAACATCCCCGACCATCCATGCCGGGCCATGCTACGCCATAGAACTCTTATGTTTTCTCTCTGCAAAACATACTGTAACATACCCAACATCCAACTGAGATATGCCACATAAATTTTTTGAACTGTATGCAATTAAAATATATACACAGAGAACTCTTGCAGAAACATTACATATAAAACGTAAACATACAAATACATCTGTAAATGAACAAATTCACACTGAAATAACAGTAAACATATACATGTAGCATATACATGAAATACCCATAAAAATAAATACAGTTATAACCACAGATATGATAACCCATAAAAATAAGCACTCAAATAACAATGCAACATGTAAATTTATCACACAATTGACACTTATCTTGGTAAGAATGTCACCAAATGCATGCATACCTTCCATGAACCTCCTAGCCTTAGACCACACTGTTCATCACTCTCAACATTGAGTCACCCTCGAGCTGGGACTAAAATCCACCCGGGTAAAGGGATTCATAACTAGGCTAAAGGATCATAGAAAATAGGAAAGACTCTGTCTCAGGTACCAACTCAAAATAATAACCTACAGTCCCTCATTCCCCACATGCTAGTCCCACCTAGGAAGTGTGCCCCTTCTCTGCTCAATAGTCCTTCGACTACCCCACTTCCTTTCCGGGCTTTAGTAACAGGCCGGAAAGGAAGTCTCAGAGAACTATAATTGTAGTTCAACACCTTCAGGAAATAAATCCCCAACAATTCTCTCACCCAGAGAATTTCTCATGGGCTTGACAACCCACCTCTTCAATATCCCACGGGCTTGACAACCCGCTTCGTCAGTCCAAATCCCAAGCTAACTAGATACATCGACACATAAATGGCTATGGATATTGGTTCAGGTACAATCATGAAGATACAAAGGATAGCTCAATGGGTGTGTGCATGCTCATGGATGATTGACTAGATGACTGAATGATGGGAAGAAAATGATGGAAAAAAGATGGGAAAATGAACTGAGTCCCAACAATATGTATGCATGTCCCCAACTTGACACTTATCATGTTGGGAGCTACTTTGTCCCACTTGTCCCCAACTTTAGAACTTAGGATAAAATAATTATACATACTTTATGATTTAAGAAATATTAATATAATATTTCTTTTTGGCTTAAGCTCCATATATTAGCCCTTTTCCTTAAATTTTAGGCCCCTCCCTTTCCCTAACTAGTGGATTTTAGTCCCCCATATCTTTTATCGTGGCTAGTCTGCGCGCATCGATGTATTTTATATTAATTATGAGACATATACAAAAATAGGCGCATTGGCCTTTAACATCTAGGCTCTCCGGCCTAATCAAAACATAAGCATCCTAGCTTATAATACATGGCTCACCAGCCTATAATTTGCAACATCTACACAAAAGGCTACCTGGCCTCAAAACTGCATTCACTTATGTTGATGTGCGTAGTATCCTGGAATGTGCAAACTTCCTCATTTTACTGCGCAGTACATGCACGCACTATGCCATGAAATGTGCATACAAAACGTGATATCAAAGAACTCACCAGATTAAGTACATTTTAATTTACATTTTCAACTGGGTTCGGACTTAGGGATATTACAATCCCCTCCCCTTATTTATGCACTGTCCTCAGTGCATCATGTACACATATACAACAAAATTTCAAATGTCCTAAAAAAGATGCGGGTATTCTGCTCGCATTGCATCCTCCTGCTCCCAAGTAGATTCCTCAGGACCGTACCAGGTCCATTGGACCTTTACAAGCCCTATGGATCGATTATGGAGTTGTTTTATTTTCTGGTCCAAAATGCGTACCAGATGCACTTGAAAAGCGCCTTCTTGCTCCACCTGAATCACATTCCAATCAATAACATGATTAACATTAGGTATATATTTATTCAGTAATGATATATGGAATACATTATGAACATACATAGATGTAGACAATGCAATCATATAAGATACTGGACCAATCCTCTCTAGGATTTCAAATGGCCCATAATAGCTAGCTGCCAACTTTGAACAATTTCCCAGCTTCAGGGTACTTTTGTTGGCTTTCACTTTCAAGAATACATGATCACCCACTTTAAATTCCTTGTGAGTTCTTCCCTTATCAACATAATTTTTCTACCTGTCCTGGGCAACCTTTAAATTTTGTTTTATTTTTATCATTTTCTCCTCCATTTCCCTGAGAAAATCTGGCCCAACCACTGCTCTATCTGCTGGGTTATCCCAACTTACTGGTGTGTTGCACTTTCTTCCATAAAGTGCCTCAAATGGGCTCATCTTTAGAGATACTTGGTACCCATTGTTATAAGAAAAATCTACCAAGTGTAGGCAGTCTTCCCATTTTGATGATTTATCCATCACATACATCCTTAACATATCTTCAATCGCTTGATTCACCCTCTTTGTTTTTCCATCTGATTCTAGATGATAAGATGTACTAAAATTCAAATTTTTTCCAAATCCATTAAATAATCCCTTCCAAAATTTTGAGGTAAATTTTGGATCTCTTTCAGACACAATTGTCTTGGGTATACCATGTAATATTGAAATTTCTTTCATATAAACATCACCAATGTTCGCTGCCTTGTGAGTGAGATTAACTGGAACAAAATGGGCAGCTTTAGTAAGCTTATCCACCACTACCATGATAGAATCGTGTTGCTTGTTTGTTCTAGGAAGTTTGGTGATGAAATCCATTTTTACAACTTCCCATTTCCACTCAGGAATGGGTAATGGCTCTATAAAACCAGCTGGGTGTCTATAATCAACCTTTACCTTTTTACATTCCAAACATCTGGCAATAAAATCAACAACCTCTTTCTTCATGCCTAGCCAATAATATTGGCTTTTGACAGCTGCAATAGTTTTCTGATATTCTGGGTGCCCAACATAAGGCACATTATGCATTTCTCTCAATATCAGATTTTTCAATTCCTAAGAATTTGTTTTATAAATTCTGCCCCTGTACATGAGAATTTCATCATTATCTAGCTTATATTCCTCAATTTTCTGCTGCAAAATACCTTGCTGTATTTTTGCCACTAATTCCTTGTATTGCAAATCTGATTTGGTAGCCTCTGTAATTCTGTCTTTCAAATTTGATTGGTACATGCTAATGGCTATAGCATGCAATTCATGTACTCTTTTGCTGAGTGCATCAACCACTTTGTTCTCTTTTCCCTTGATATGCTTTATATTAAAGTCATATTCACTTAGAAATTCTAACCATCTGGTTTGCCTAGCATTTAGAGTTGGCTGATCAAATTAATATTTCAGACCATTATTGTCTGTTATTAGCTCAAACCTTTTCCCCATGAGGTAGTGTCTCCATTTCCTCAAGGCATGCACTATGGCTGCCAACTCCAAATCATGA
>SNQJ01S0025655.1:57402-70400 GCA_010110895.2 Picea sitchensis
CTGTAACATTTCTTCAACTACAATGCTGAAATTTCTCGGATGGTTACTTCCTTGGGAATTCCCTGCACCTTCCTTAGGGTCCCTTCCTCATCCAAGCAAGTAAATGCCTTGTTATGACAGTCTAGGATGGCATGATGCTGGTCCAACCAATCCATACCAATTAGATAGTCATAGGAACCTAAAGGCAATATGTTCAAATATTCCCTGGTGTTCAGTTCATTCATGTCCATACGACATGACTTAACCATCTCATTAAATTTTCTTTTGGATCCTCTAGCCAATTGCACCAACCAAGATTTCCCATGTTTTCTTCTTGGAAAATTCAAACTTTCCACCATCTTAGGATCTATATAACTATGACTAGCTCTTGAATCAATTAAAATAGGAATGGTTTGGTTGTTGATCATACCTTCCACTTCAATCATATGTGACTGATACTCTACTTACTTGTTGTCCAGGGATGCATAGATCCTTGGCACATTTCTACCCATGTCCTCCACTGTTTCATCTTGTCGTACATTGTGAACAGTTCTCACTTTTTCACCTCTGTGAGGAAAATGTTTGAACATGTGATCTCCTTTACAAACCCAACATTGAATAGGTGGCTACCTTGGCCTTTGACCCCCTGTTTCAATCGTTCTGGGCTCTCTAGGAGTTTTCTATCCTTGTGGATTATTTTTGAAGAATGGTGGCTTAGATCCCTTCTTCCTCTGATCCACCTTGAATTTCTTTTTGTCTTCCCAAGCTTTTTGGAAATTTGGCCTTGATTTTTGTTGTACATATAGGAATTTAGCTCGCCTTATGGTCTCCTCCAATGTCTTTGGATCATCATACTATATTTTTTCACTGATGAATGATGACAATCCACTCAAATACCTTTGAATATTAACCGTCTCATCCTTGATGAAAGAGACATATTTCAGCAGTTTTAAAAACCTTCTCTCATATTCATCAATGATCATATTCCCAAGCTTGAGTTCAAAGAACTCTTCCATTTTCTTGTCATAGTATCTTTTAGTCAAGTATTTCTTCTCAAAATACTTCTTGAATTCCCTCAAAGTAACACTTTTCTCTTTAATGTGCTGCACTTGCACAAGCTGATCCCACCACATGGATGCCTTTCCCTTGAGTTGATAGATAACAATTCTACCTTCTGCATGAGAAGAATAATTATGCAATTGAAAATACTTTCTCATGACCAACAACCATGTCTCTGCATCTTCATCCTTCTTGTGCTCATCATCAAATGTAGGAGGTTTTATTTTTTTCATTTCTCCTCGTAGCTCATCCACCCCAGACTTCTTGTTCTTCCTGATAGGGGATGGACTTGAGCTGCTGTGTGCTCTCTTATTGGAATGCCTCGGGGAGTGGTGGTGATGTCTGCTAACACTTATGGTTCTTATTTTCTCATCAGAAGGCCTATGACTTCCAGATTTTCTTGAGCCACTCTCCTTGTCCAATTTCTTCTCTATTCGGTTCAAGATCTGCATTAACTTCATGTTGAAATCATACTGCTGCTCCTTGGATTTCATAAACTTTTCATTATCAACTTTATGGCTTTGGACATCCTTCTAAATTTTTTTAATGGTCTCTGCCATATTCATGTTTTCATTCCTTTCATCTCCATGTCCATTGGAGCTTGTTCCTTCAATGCCAAAATGGACATCCATCCCTCTAATCTCATATTCCTGGCTGTAAGTCGCTTGTGCCTCTTCCATTACTATGGAATTTGTGCTGATCTTGATCTGATCTAGTTGTTGTTAACTCTGCAAAATGTGCAGCCAAAAAAACTTTGTCAGGCTAACTGTTTCAACAATTTCATGAAAATATGAACCATTCTGGTTCCACAATATATATCGGAATTCTTTCTTCTGATTTCCTAGAAATTTGAATGCCCATATCAATTTTATGGGTGGATATTTAGATTCCACTTTCCAACACCTTTCCAATGCCTTCTCCCATGCTCAATTCCAAGTCTCGAGCAAAGATCTCAATTGGGTTTCTTCATATACATCTTATGGACACTCTATCCAAGTTTCAATTCTTTCTGGGTTCTTGGCTGCTAGTTACAGCCTGCTGAAGTTCTAGGCCAAAATACCATATTGTAACTACTATGCTACAGGTTCCTTATTTTCCATATTAAACATTTTTAACATGGCCAAAAATTTAATTGAACTCTGGGAATGTCTTCTATGGCTCAATAGATTTCCATTGACTTCTCCTGCGCCTCAATCTGATTCCGAAGCAGAAAGTTATGGCTCTTTGAAGTTAGTTGGGTCTTAAAATTTACCCTTCAGTATTTGTGCTGTAACTTTCTCATAAAAGCTTCGTTTGACGAATGGTTTACACCATTAGAAATATCTCTCCGAGCTCTTTTATTTTAACTATAGATTAATAATATGCCTTGGCACACTCTTTTCCCATGCTTTTTTCATTGCTCAAAACGCTCTTAAGGGCCTCAAAAACACGCTGCAAAAAGATGACGTTCAAATGATATAAAACGTCGTAGAAAATCGTTGGTTTTCTGCTATTTTTCACCCTTCAAATGACTTCACGCGCACAAATTTCAACCTGTACACCCATATTTACCATGCGCAACAACATCACAAGCTAAATCGTGCTTCGCACACCTATAACCACTGTGCATCACTTCTCTGTTGCGCCAATAACTGCACACTACTTTTGTGTCGCGCGCCAATATTCACCGCACACAGTTTTGGTTCTTGCAATATTACCTGTTGCCCACAGTTTTTGTATTGCGCGTTTATATTCTACACGCATTGTACTCTACGCGCTATACCATGCCAGAGTTTAGTACGTCTCCACTGCACACCAAAAATCTGCGCGCACCACTAACTAAACTGTCGCGTGACAACATTTACCCACATTGCATGCACAACTACCAACAAAAATCCTCTGCACTTTGCCAACACTGCACACACCACGTGCATCCTTATTATGTGTGTGCACACTGCACAATGCTAAATTTATCGCGCGGTCCTGTACACCAAAATTTTGCCGCGCGACGCTGAAATTTAGCGCGCACACCCCCACACTAACATTTTTCCGCGCTGCACCAAAATTTAGCGCGTGCACCAACACGCTAATATCTTGCCGTGCAGTGCCGAATTTTACATATCACCAAATTTTACTGTGTATCATGCATTTTTAGTGCGCCCACCTCTGCACATTCATTTTTATGCACATTAATTCCTCGTGAATTTCACTGTAGAAATTGGGGCTTTTGCTTAACTTTTCCCCCCAATTTTTTATAGACATTCTGCAACCATGAAATTTTTTCAATTTCACCCCGATAACACCAGTTCAACCTATGAAACAACAAATCGTTGTAAGTTGACATTTCTAGAATGAATTTATTCGAAAATCAATTCACGAATTGAGAATTTTAACCATTAAACTCGCTCCATCTGTCATGGATTCACAACAACTTCAAATTCGACCCATTCTAGATCCAAATTTGCTAGAACATATATTAAATCGGGAATATCTCATCACTTGGCCAAATTTCTCCATTTTCTCATGAATTTAACAACAGAAATTGGGGCTTTTCCCCAATTATGCTTAGTTGCTGTTACATTTTACCATGGACGCTCTACAAACTGAAATTTGGCCACTTCAAAATAAATCCTCTGTGACATTTCGCTTCAACTCAACTTTCTCGGCCTATCCAGGCTCAGTGTTGAAAAGTGAAGCTCTGATACCATATTGTAGCATCCCTGACCATCCATGCTGGGCCATGCTACGCCAAAGAACTCTTACGTTCTCTCTCTGTGGAACATATTGTAACATACCCAACATCTAACTGAGCTATGCCACATAAATTTTTTGAACTGTATGCAATTAAAATATATACACATAGAACTCTTGTAGAATCATTATATATAAAATGTAAACATACAAATACATCTGTAAATGAATGGATTCACATTGAAATAATAGTAAACATACACATGCAACATATATAGGAAATACCCATAAAAAAAAACACAGTTATAACCGCACATATGATAACTCATAAAAATAAGCACGTAAATAACAATGTAGAATGTAAATTTATCACACAATTGGCACTTATCTTGGTAAGAATGTCACCAACTGCGTGCAGACCTTCCACAGACCTCCCATCCTTAGACCACACTGTTCATCACTCTCAATAGTGAGTCACCCCCGAGCTGGGACTAAACTCCACTCGGGTAAAGGTATTCCTAACCAGGCTAAAGGCTCATAGACAACAGGAAAGACTCCGTCTCAGGTGCCAACTCAAACTAACAACCTACAGTCCCTCATTCCCCACATGCCTGTCCCACCAAGGAAGTGTTCCCCTTCTCTGTTCAACAGTCCTTCGGTTGCCCCACTTCCTTTCCGAGCTTCAGTAACATGCCAGATAGGAAGTCTCAGAGCACTGTAGTTGCAGTTCAACACCGTCAGGAAATCAATCTCCAACAATGATCTCACCTAGAGAATTGTTGATGGGCTTGACAACCCACCTCTTCAATATCCCACGGGCCTGACAACCCGCTTCTTTAGTCCAAATCCCAAGCTAACCAGATACACCAACACAAAAATGGATATGGATACGGGTTTAGGTACATTCATGAAGATACAAAGGATAGCTCAATGGGTGTGTGCATGCTCATGGATGATTGACTGGATGACTGAATGATGGAAGGAATGATGGAAAAAAGATGGGAAAATGAACTGAGTCCCAACAATATGTATGCATGTCCCCAACTTGACACTTGTCATGTTGGGAGCTACTTTGTCCCACTTGTCCCCAACTTTAGAACTTAGGATAAAATAATTATCCATACTTTATGATTTAAGAAATATTAATATAATATTCCTTTTTGGCTTAAGCTCCCTAGCTTAGCCCTTTTCCTTAACTTTTAGGCCCCTCCCTTTCCCTGACCAGTGGAGTTTAGTCCCCCATCTCTTTTATCGTGGTCGGTCTGCACGCAATGATGTATTTTATATTAATTATGGGACATATACAAAAATAGGCGCACTGGCCTTTAACATCTAGGCTCTCCGGCCTAATCAAAACATAAACATCCTAGCTTATAGTAACTGGCTCACCAGCCTATAATACACAACATATACACAAAAGGATACCTGGCCTCAAAATCACGCACACTTATGTTGCTGTGCGCGATATCCTAGAATGTGAAAACTTCCTCATTTTATTGCGCAATACATGCGCGCACTATGCCATGAAATGTGCATACAAAATGTGATATCAAACAACTCACCAACTTAAGTACATTAACATTTACATTTGCAACTGGGTTCATCTTAAGATAAGGACTGATGTAGGGAGAAATGGAAGTCAGATGGAGGAAAATTGTGTGAGGTAGACTAGTGGTTTGAATGGAAACCTTTGAAATTAATAGTTTGCAGACTAGAAACTATAATGCTCATTCAAAACAGAGAACGCCATATGGTTTGCTGGGTGTATTTGATAATGCCAAATGATTTTCGATTATGGCAGATTCCCAAAATGACAGTAAGGATTTCAGATCTGATAGCTTAGGGTTTAATGATTTCTCAAAACATCAATTAAAATCATAATAGAATGCCTCAGATCGTGACAAATGATCCTCATACATGATTTCAATGGCCTTTAGAATCATCATGACATGTGTAACGATGGCGGTTTGAGAGTTTGACGGGACATGCTAACCATTGGAAAAATTCTGTTCTTTTCGACAACTAAGAACACCCCTCACCTGCATTTTTAGATGCCGAAAGTGAGAACTTTCGACAGCTTATAACACATTGAAAACCGACCTTTAGCTGCTGAAAGCTAACTTTTGACATTTTCACATTCAAGAGTTCAAATCATCACACAACAACTTTGGATATGCCTTGACACCTCTTAGACACATAAGATACATCACTGGACCATTACTCTTGATATTCTTATCATGAATACATTCTCAAAATGATCAGAGAAAATTTTCCCAATAGGTAACTGGAAACCAAATGACTATATCATAAAACCCTAATAGGGCCAACGTTGAAATTTTTTCAAACAATTTCTATATGCACTGAAATTTGTCATGGATAGGCTATTCGCATGCCTTAATGATATGGGAGGGTTTCTGGACTCAAATTTTACTGATACACCCACTTTCTTCCATCATCAATTCATCATGTAAACCATAAACCCTAATTTTCTTTCAATGTACACAATTTGGTTGATGCAAGTTTTAAGTTTTCGTCAGTATTTCTTCATTTTTCTTTCAGGTTCTAAATTAATGTATATACAATATATACATTAATTCTCTATTCTCCCTATGTTGACTACAGAACAACCTTGGCCCTCCACTCTGGAAATTGTTTAAGAATACCAGCCTCGCCTGTCATTTTACGACTCGGTTTTTGATTGGATGATTGTGTAATTGTCGACGGGCTCACCCATTTGGTCGTATGGAAGTCGTGTTGGTTGGTATATAGTCACTAGATTGGTTACAATAGTGTTGGCCCTTGGGTATGGAATCAAGTGAAGATTTAGGAAGAAAAGGTCAAATGCGAACTGTGCAGAAGACACAATGATTGTCACTGGGTCAAAGTAATCAAAAGAGAAGAAAAGACGGAGCAAAGTGCGGAAAATCTAGACATTGGATGAGGATATCAAGGATAACAGATCAACAAGGGAGATGGATCGAGGACAACTTAGAAACTAGGGAAATCCACCATTACCACTGCGCACAAATAAAGGAGAGATAGGATGGCGAAGCTTGGGAAAAGTGGGTCAAGTTGACCTAGGGTTTTAGACACCTAGGGTTTTGACACCTAGGTTTTGACCTAAGGCTGTCGGTGAGGAAATATAATGTATAAATAGAGGTCGAGAGGACCTAGGTCGAGGGGGTACTATTGTTGGGCATTGATATTGATTAGTGTTGATTGAGAGATTATGGTACTATGAGAGAGGGAGTGATGAGAGTGAGAGCTTCCTGGTATTGTAAGATCTTCAGCTGGGTGCAAGGATCAAATCCTGCAGCTGGGTGTGAGGATCAAATCCTGCAACTAGGTGCACAGGATGGTAGAAGAAGAGAATATATCTGCTGGCTAAGAGTGCAGATCAAAACTGTAGGCCTTATCTTAATATATTATAAGCGTAGTTCTGTGGATGTAGCCCTAGAGAGAGGGTGAACCACGTATACCTTATGTTGTGTGTGTGATTTATGCTTTGATCTCTGTTGCTGTTATATGGTTAATTGCATTACTATGTTAGATAAGATCTATAATTGTGCAGGATAGATCTAGCTTGATAAGTGTTTATGCATATGGAGTTGTTGTTGTACTTGATCCACTTGACATTCCTTTGGTTGTAGACATATCTGTCCTGCAACCCCCTCATAGCTGCTTTGGGTGAGACTGCATCTGCTTCACAGGTGTTGCCGAAAGGGCCAGTAGCTAGGGTTTGTTGGTGCGCTCTTGGAGTGAACCTTGGGTCTTCCCCTGTGCCAACAAATAGTGGTAAACCCTATAACATTACCAGTTACACTTTAGAATCACATAGTTACTCTCCTTATGTCGATAACTCAGTGTTGTTAATGGAAAGGGCCTTTGCGCCGATTCAATTGGATGCATGAGTATGCCTCATTGCTACAACTTGTTAGGTTGTTGATTTTTTAAGACAGTGACGAGTTGTTTGCTAGATACACAGTCACTAGTTTTTGCACTGATGATGATTTGAATGTTTAGCTAGCATTGGTGAAAATGCTTGATGTTTCTCATGTCACGTTGTGTGTTTGAAAAATAGACATGTGTGGATCTACCTCCCTTTGTACTACAAACAAGTACTAGTTCACAAGGAAGCTACCACATAAGTTTTGTTTCACTCATATTCCTTTATCTTTGTTATTTGAATTTTAAGGAAAATAAACAACCATAATTCCATACTTTAAGCATTCACACTTGTACACATTTCATCTTCTACTTGCACCAAGTAATCCATACCATTGGCTGGGATTCTTTGTTACACTTGTGGACCAAATTCGATACTCCCAAGGGTGAACAAATATAACCAACCTCCAAGTCGAACTTGTGAGGAGGTGGTTCTAGATCTATTGTCTCACACTCAACGGGAGCCAATGTGGCATAAGTAATGGAAGTGGTCACATAGTTCATTGGATCAATGTGAGTGATAGAATGGGTGAGGATGTTAGGTGTTGGACATTGTGAGGGATCACAATATTTGACCCAATCAATGGTGAAAATGGTTCCTACATTAGGGAATTTTATGGCATGCAAGAGTGAATATACCATAGCATTGATGACATATATGTAATCATGTCCATGGAGGATATTGTAATATGATATACTAGTCATGGTTGAGACATGAATCAAGAAAAGTTTACCAACAAACTCAATTGGCATATTAGGCACATGAATACTTGTTGGGTTATAAAATCTATTGTCAAGGGCTTGAAACTCATTCATTGGTGGAATGAGAGTGGGGGATCCAATGTGTTTCAACTAGGTTAATAAGGACATAGTACACAAGGAGGCCCCTTTATCCACTAAATATATGATGAAGTTCAAACTATCACTCCAAGAAGACTAACATTGAAATTTGTTGTTGAATATACAAACTAACATTCACTTTGATAGGTTGATGTGTTTCCCTAATGATCAAAGTGTGTTAATTTCAATTTTTTTTTCCAATGTCCTTCAATTGGCTTAACATAATATTTAACTTATGCTCCTAGAATGAACTTAGGTTTTCAAGACAAATATAGGAGAGCCAAGGTTTACAAAACCCTCTCTTCCTTGAAGTTTTAATGTAGCTTCAAAACTAATGGTTGGATACTAATAGATTTACCATGGAGGTATTAGGTTGGCATCCATTTAGTGCCCTTAGGCCTAATCATACAAGGAATTGGTAAAAGGAATAATGGTTAGTTTTTCTTCATATAAAAAGGAACAATCAACATATATCAAAACAATGAAGTAATATGGGAATGTTCACCTTTAATGACTTCAAATGTTAATTTTTATAGGGTCATTGTTATCTTGTTCATTTTTTTCATGGTCATCATCATTGTCATCATTATCATCATCGTCATCATCATTTTCTTCATCATTGTCTTCATTATAATTGTCCCAGTCATCATCATCATCATCATTGTCAACATCATCAACATTTCCATTTTCATGATCATCATAATATTTTCATTGTGATGATAATTTTCATCATTGTCATGATCATCATCACCATTGTCACTACCAATAATCAACATTGTCATTGTCCTACTCCTCCTCATCATTCTCATTGTCATCATAGTCATTGTCGTCGTCATTGTCATCACCATAATCAACATTGTCATTTTCATCGTCATTGTCATTGCCATCATCATCATCGTCATCATCATTGTTATGTGGGTTATTAAGGTTATAGGCTAGGTGTTAGAAGTTATAAATTAGTAGTGATATATATATATATATTGATTATAATATATTATTTATATAATATATATTATTTGTGTTATAACAAAGCATTAAAAAAAAAAAATATTAGATCCCACGTGTATTCAATAGAGGCCAAAACAAAATAGAACCCACATCATTCAATAGAGGAGGACCTGACGATGATGGAGACAAAGAAACCTCACAAATCTGACCCACATTGATAGAGGAGGCCCTATAGAACCTGTGTCATTCGATAAAGGAGGACCCGATAGCCTCATTCGATAGAGACAAATAACCTCATAGCTCCGACCCACAATGATATAGGAGGCTCTATATGGCCACTATCCCACAATGACCACGTCGTGGAGTGGAGACATTCAATATCTGAACTTGCTACCAAAAATGGTAAATTATTTCTATCATTTTCACCCCTTTTTACCCTCTTAGTAGGGTTTTTAGGTAGATATATATGGATTCGGGACATGAAAGGTGGAGTCGAAAATGGATTTTCGACTATGGAGCTCTTAATGTCTATAACCCTCAATGAACTAATTGGAATTTTTTAAATCAAGGGTTTGAAAACCCTAAGCCTTTTGTGTGAACCATACTTCTCACCATTCTTCCACATTCCACATTAAACATTTCTTGTTAATGAAAAATGTAGAGGTCTCTCACATCGGTTCAAGATTCTACATCATGAAACTCCACCTCCCACATTCCCTTGAAACTTCACCTCCCGCACTCCATATACACTACTTTGTTGGTATGTGGAATGTAAAATCCCAAGAACAATTCCAAGTTCCCCTCACCTTCACATTCTCACATTCTTAAACACTTTGTAAGTGAGGAACTAGAGGATAATCTTAGATTGAAGAGGAGAATATTTGAGTTGCAATTTGCATTGAATATCGAGCCCTTATTTACACAACCATTGGCCATTAAAGGAACTAAATAGAATATGAAGGAGACTTCCAAGAAGTCTACTAAGGAAAATGTATCCCAAGAAGTAATATGTGGATTTAGAAAGACTTCTTTGTTATTTGAGCTCTAGGAGTTGGTAAATAAATCTTCCTTTCTTATTTGAAGGATTCTTTATTTGAAAGAATATTTCAAACTTGAACTTTAGAAGGACATGAATTTCAATGAGAAATATGTATAAAATTTAACTATAAAATTAATTGATATGAATGATCAAAAGAACTACAAAGATAATCTTCCCTCGCACAAGATGCTGAAGTGGATAAGTGATGGCTGGGATAGTTATATTGATATTCTACAATAATTAATACCAACATGAAAAGTGTCTTAGGAGAGGAGAAGACAAATATTCTTTAAGTTATTTGACTCTATAAAAGGGTTAGAGGGGCCCTACATTATGCAATATGAAAAAGTTTTTACTAAAGAAGAGTTTGAAGAAGGATTAAAAGTTGCTAAGATCTCCTTGGGAGAAGAATTTGATGGCCTTACAAGCTTTCCTAGGGCAGGGATATTTAGATGCACCACTAAATTTGTTATAGACAATTTCAAGCATACCACTATTGTTTGGGAGCAAATGCACCTGCAATTATATTAATTTTTTGTACTTTAGATTTTTCCTTTTTGATTCTTTTTACGAAACTAAACTACATCCCTTTTATGTTGAAACTTTGAGTGGGATTGAAAGTGAAATGTTTTCACTTAGAGTAAGGGTAGAAACTATTATATAAAAGTTTGGGTCAATAAATCTATAGAAGTATTCTCAAAATCCTCTTGAAGTAGTTATGACAATTAGGTTTAATGAAGCAATCATGGAATTATGAAGTTTCATTTAATCTAAGTTCTTGAAAAGGAGAAGAGTTCATATTCCAACAATTTTTCCTCCTCTCAATTTTGTAAGAACCCTCTATGACTTTCCCTTCCTTTATGTCTCCTTCTTGAGTTTTACCTTGCATTTTTCATATGTGATTGCACAATGAAAACTAGGTATTGACTAACTTTCCTCCTTTTATGTCTTTAGGATTTCCCTATTTTTCTAGGTGCATATGAGTCCCATCCTGGCTCTTGAAAGAAAATAAATTTGATTTATTTGTTTAAGTATTATTCATAGGATTTTTGTTGAGGATTTTGTTCACATTTGGGAACTTTTTGTTTGAATTCAACTCTACAAAGAACTATTTAAGTGCCATTTAAGTAAATCTCATCTATGGTCTTCACCTCAAATATAGTAATTCAACAAGGTGAAGCCCCCGTGATCCTTATGAGTATTCAAGATGTGTATGGTGGTCTCTGTAATCATAATAGTTTACTATGTTAGAAATGATGACATTTGATTCAATTTTCTATAGGTGTACTAAGTGAACTATGACATTTGCATGGTATTTTAAAAATTTGGGCCATTTTGCAGTACTACACACATAGTAATCTATCAAGAAATTATTTCTTTGCTTAAAACCTCTTGCTCCTTCCCATAGATAGTTTTCATCGAAGTTGAATTTCTTGCATTTCATTTTCCTCTTGCATGGTTTAAAGAGTCGAGTCAAAATGCCATCAGTTTCACGACCACTCCTTTGAGTATCAACAACCTGAAATCAAGCGCTAATTAAAATTTATCTAGCAACTTTTTAAGGGATCTTTAAACCCATCTTAGCTTAGGTGTGGAGCTTTGGAATAGGATTGTGAGACTAAATTTCCAAAGATTCTAAACAAACATAAAGCCTTGAGTTAGGGAGTGAAATCACGTTGCTATATCACTGACTTTCGGAAGCCCTTATACATAAGGGTCAATCACAAGGTTGCATTGGGGCCCTCAGAGTAATCAAACCTACTTTGTTGGCATTGGTGTCGACTGTCGACTGTCCCCCCTCTTCTTTGGTATAGTAGGTGGTACCATAGAGGCCATAATATTTTAGACTTCCTACACAAGGTGACAACACAAAGAAGGTGGTGTTGTACCTGGGATTGACATTGGCTAGACTCACTCAGACTCCTTGGAGGGTTTCCCACTGATCGATGAGGTAACTTGCACCAGGGCATTAGTTCGTCATGCAAGTTGTCAATGTAACTTTCCCACCCACCGTGTAAATGTGTTGACCTGCACATAATAGATCTATATAAACAATGATACACACATTTGCAGAGAGATTTGGAAAAAGAAGAAGAAGGAGAGAAAGAATGGAAAGAATTCTCATTAACTGTTGTGAATAATAAATAATTTACACATGATATACTCTGTATAACTCAATGAGTTCGACTTGAGGTGAACCAATTTTCCATAGTGGTGGTCTAGAGTGATCTGGACACACACCAACAGTTACAGGAGTGAACTACCACCTATTCTAGTCTCTCAGGTAGTTACGAGAGTGAACTGCCACCTAGTTGAGTTAACTAGTCAACTAGTCTTCAGTTAACTGACTGAACATAGAGTAGTGAGGAGTTAAATCAAGGAATCAAGGCTAATGTGCCACTTAGGTGATGATACCAAGGCAAGGTCGAATTAGCATGGTGATGATCCCAATGCAACATCTAAACTCAACTCAACTAGTCAAATTGAAGTGTGAACTGAAAGAGAATATTCTCCAGGT
>SNQJ01S0025655.1:70410-87223 GCA_010110895.2 Picea sitchensis
AAGTTAAATATTATGTTAAGCCAATTGAAGGACATTGGAAAAAAAAATTGAAATTAACACACTTTGATCATTAGGGAAACACATCAACCTATCAAAGTGAATGTTAGTTTGTATATTCAACAACAAATTTCAATGTTAGTCTTCTTGGAGTGATAGTTTGAACTTCATCATATATTTAGTGGATAAAGGGGCCTCCTTGTGTACTATGTCCTTATTAACCTAGTTGAAACACATTGGATCCCCCACTCTCATTCCACCAATGAATGAGTTTCAAGACCTTGACAATAGATTTTATAACCCAACAAATATTCATGTGCCTAATATGCCAATTGAGTTTGTTGGTAAACTTTTCTTGATTGATGTCTCAACCATGACTAGTATATCATATTACAATATCCTCCATGGACATGATTACATCTATGTCATCAATGCTATGGTATATTCACTCTTGCATGCCATAAAATTCCCTAATGTAGGAACCATTGTCACCATTGATTGGGTCAAATATTGTGATCCCTCACAATGTCCAACACCTAACATCCTCACCCAGTCTATCACTCACATTGATCCAATGAACTATGTGACCACTTCCATTACTTATTCCACATTGGCTCTCATTGAGTGTGAGCCAATAGATCTAGAACCACCTCCTCACAACTTCGACTTGGAGGTTGGTTATATTTTTTCACCCTTGGGAGTATCGAATTTGGTCCACAAGTGTAACAAAGAATCCCAGCCAATGGTATGGATTGCTTGGTGCAAGTAGAAGATGAAATGTGTACAAGTGTGAATTCTTAAAGTATGGAAGCATGGTTGTTTATTTTCCTTAAAATTCAAATAACAAAGATAAAGGAATATGAGTGAAACAAAACTTATGTGGTAGCTTCCTTGTGAACTAGTACTTGTTTGTAGTACAAAGGGGGGTAGATCCACACACGTCTATTTTTCAAACACACAACGTGACATGAGCAACATCAAGCATTTTCACCAATGCTAGCTAAACATTCAAATCATCAACAGTGAAAAAACCAGTGACTGTGTATCTAGCAAACAACTCTTCACTGTCTTAAAAAATCAACAACCTAACAAGTTGTAGTAATGAGGCATACTCACGCATCCAATTGAATCGGCGCAAAGGCCCTTTCCATTAACAACACTGAGCTATCGACATAAGGAGAGTAACTATGTGCTTTTAAAGTGTAACTGGTAATGTTATAGGGTTTACCACTATTTGTTGGCACAGGGGAAGACCCAAGGTTCACTCCAAGAGCACACCAACAAGCCCTAGCTACTGGCCCTTTCAGCAACACCTGTGAAGCGGATGCAGTCTCACCCAAAGAAGCTATGAGGGGGTTGCAGGACAAAGATGTCTACAACCAAAGGAATGTCAAGTGGATAAAGTACAACAACAACTCCATATGCATCAAAACTTATCAAGCTAGATCTATCCTGCACAATTATAGATCTTATCTAACATAGTAATGCAATTAACCATATAACAGCAACAGAGATCAAAGAATAAATCACACACACAACATAAGGTATATGTGGTTCACCCTCTCTCTAGGGCTACGTCCACAGAACTTCACTTATAATATATTAAGATAAGGCCTACAGTTTTGATATGCGCTCTTAGCCCGCAGATATTCTCTCTTCTTCTACCGTCCTGTGCACCTAGTTGCAAGATTTCATCCTCGCACCCAGCTGGAGGATTTGATCCTTGCACCCAGCTGAAGATCTTACAATACCAGGAAGCTCTCGCTCTCAGCACTCCCTCTCTCACAGTACCATAATCTCTCAATCAACACTAATCAACATCAATGCCCAACAATAGTAACCCCTCGACCTAGGTCCTCTCGACCTCTATTTATACATTATATTTCCTCACCGACAGCCTTAGGTCAAAACCTAGGTGTTAAAACCCTAATTACCAAAACCCTAGGTGTCTAAAACCCTAGGTAACCTTGACCCACTTTTCCCAAGCTTCGCCAGCCTGTCTCTCCTTTATTTCTGCGTGGTGGTAATGGTGGCTTTCCCTACTTTCTAAGTTTTCCTCGATCCATATCCCTTGTTGATCTGTCATCCTTGATCTCCTCATCCAATGGATAGATTTTCCTCACTTTGCTCCATCTTTTCTTCTCTTTTGATTATTTTGACCCAGTGACAATCATTGTGTCTTCTGCACAGTTCGCATTTGACCTTTTCTTCCTCGATATTCAATTACTTCCATACCCAAGGGCCAACACTATTGTAACCGATCTAGTGACTATATACCAACCAACACGACTTCCATACGACCAAATGGGTGAGCCCTTCGACAATTACACAATCATCCAATCAAAAACCGAGTCGTAAAACGACAGGCCAGGCTAGTATTCTTAAACAATTTCCAGAGTGGAGGGCCAAGGTTGTTCCGTAGTCAACATAGGGAGAATAGAGCATTAATGTATATATTGTATATACATTAATTTAGAACCTGAAAGAAAAATGAAGAAATACTGACGAAAACTTAAAACTTGCGTCAACCAAATTGTGTACTTTGAAAGAAAATTAGGGTTTATGGTTTACATGATGAATTGATGATGGAAGAAAGTGGGTGTGTCAGTAAAATTTGAGTCCAAAAACCCTCCCATATCATTAAGGCATGTGAATAGCCTATCCATGACAAATTTCAGTGCATACGGAAACTGTTTGAAAAAAATTCAACGTTGGCCCTATTAGGGTTTTATGATATAGTCATCTGGTTTCCAGTTACCTATTGGGAAATTTTTCTCTGATAATTTTGAGAATGTATTCATGATAAGAAGCTCAAGAGTAATGGTCCAGTGATGTATCTTATGTGTCTAAGAGGTGTCAAGGCATATCCAAAGTTGTTGTGCGATGATTTGAACTCTTGAATGTGAAAATGTCAAAAGTTAGCTTTCAGCAGCTAAAGGTCGGTTTTCAATGTGTTATAAGCTGCCGAAAGTTTTCACTTTCGGCATCTAAAAATGCAGGTGCGGGGTGTTCTTAGTTGTCGAAAAGAACAGAATTTTTCCAACGGTTAGCCTGTCCCGTCAAACTCTCAAACCGCCATCATTACACATGTCATGATGATTCTAAAGGCCATTGAAATCATGTATGAGGATCATTTGTCATGATCTGAGGCATTCTATTATGATTTTAATTGATGTTTTGAGAAATCATTAAACCCTAAGCTATCAGATCTGAAATCCTTACTGTCATTTTGGGAATCTTCCATAATCGAAAATCATTTGGCATTATCAAATACACCCAGCAAACCATATGGCGTTCTCTGTTTTGAATGAGCATTATAGTTTCTAGTCTGCAAACTATTAATTTCAAAGGTTTCCATTCAAACCACTAGTCTACCTCACGCAATTTTCCTCCATCTGACTTTCATTTCTCCCTACATCAGTCCTTATCTTAAGACGAACCCAGTTCCAAATGTAAATGCTAATGTACTTAAGTTGGTGAGTTGTTTGATATCACATTTTGTATGCACATTTCATGGCATAGTGCGCGCATGTATTGCGCAATAAAATGAGGAAGTTTTCACATTCTAGGATACCGCGCACAGCAACATAAGTGTGCATGATTTTGAGGCCAGGTATCCTTTTGTGTATATGTTGTGTATTATAGGCTGGTGAGCCAGTTACTATAAGCTAGGATGCTTATGTTTTGATTAGGCCGGAGAGCCTAGATGTTAAAGGCCAGTGCGCCTATTTTTGTATATGTCTCATAATTAATATAAAATACATCATTGCGTGCAGACCGACCACGATAAAAGAGATGGGGGATTAAACTCCACTGGTTAGGGAAAGGGAGGGGCCTAAAAGTTAAGGAAAAGGGCTAAGCTAGGGACCTTAAGCCAAAAAGGAATATTATATTAATATTTCTTAAATCATAAAGTATGGATAATTATTTTATCCTAAGTTCTAAAGTTGGGGACAAGTGGGACAAAGTAGCTCCCAACATGGAAAGTGTCAAGTTGGGGACATGCATAGATATTGTTGGGACTTAGTTCATTTTCCCATATTTTTTCCATCATTCCTTCCATCATTCAGTCATCCAGTCAGTCATCCATGAGCATGCACACACCCATTGAGCTATCCTTTGTATCTTCATGACTGTACCTAAACCCGTATCCATATCCATTTTTGTATTGTTGTATCTAGTTAGTTTGGGAGTTGGAATAAAGAAGCGGGTTGTTAGGCCCGTGGGATATTGAAGAGGTGGGTTGTCAAGCCCATCAGTAATTCTCTAGGTGAGATCATTGTTGGAGACTGATTTTCTGACGATGTTGAACTGCAACTACAGTGCTCTGAGACTTCCTATCTAGCCTGTTACTGAAGCCCGGAAAGGAAGTGGGGCAGTCGAAGGACTGTTGAGCAGAGAAGGGAAACACTTCCTGGGTGGGACAGGCATGTGGGGAATGAGGGACCGTAGGTTGTTAGTTTGAGTTGGCACCTGAGATGGAGTCTTTCCTATTGTCTATGAGCCTTTAGCCTAGTTAGGAATACCTTTACCCGGGTGGAGTTTAGTCCCAGCTCGGGGGTGACTCACTGTTGAGAGTGATGAACAGTGTGGTATAAGGATGGGAGGCCTGTGGAAGGCCTGCACGCAGTTGGTGACATTCTTACCAAGATAAGTGCCAATTGTGTGATAAATTTACATGCTACATTTTTATTTACATGCTTATTTTTATGAGTTATCATATGTGCGGTTATAACTGTGTTTTTTTTTTATGGGTATTTCCTATATATGTTGCATGTGTATGTTTACTATTATTTCAGTGTGAATCCATTCATTTACAGATGTATTTGTACGTTTATGTTTTATATATAATGATTCTACAAGAGTTATGTGTGTATATATTTTAATTGCATACAGTTCAAAAAATTTATGTGGCATAACTCAGTTAGATGTTGGGTATGTTACAATATGTTCCACAGAGAGAGAACGTAAGAGTTCTTTGGTGTAGCATGGCCCGGCATGGATGGTCAGGGATGCTACAATATGGTATCAGAGCTTCACTTTTCAACACTGAGCCTGGATAGGCCGAGAAAGTTGAGTTGAAGCGAAATGTCACAGAGGATTTATTTTGAAGTGGCCAAATTTCAGTTTGTAGAGCGTCCATGGTAAAATGTAACAGAAACTAAGAAGAATTGGGGAAAAGCCCCAATTTCTGTTGTTAAATTCATGAGAAAATGGAGAAATATGTCTAAGTGATGAGATATTCCCAATTTAATATTTGTTCTAGCAAATTTGGATCTAGAATGGGTCGAATTTGAAGTTGTTGTGAATCCATGACAGATGGAGCGAGTTTAATGGTTAAAATTCTCAATTCGTGAATTGATTTTCAAATAAATTCATTCCAGAAATGTCAACTTACAACGATTTTTTTTTGCATAGGTTGAACTGGTGTTATTGGGGTGAAATTGAACAAATTTCATGGTTGCAGAATGTCTATAAAAAATTGGGGGAAAAAGTTAAGCAAAAGCCCCAATTTCTACAGTGAAATTCACGAGGAATTAATGTGCATAAAAATGAATGTGCAGAGGTGGGCGCACTAAAAATGCATGATGCACAGTAAAAGTTGGTGATATGTAAAATTCGGCACTACACGGCAAGATATTAGTGTGCCGGTGCACGCACTAAATTTTGGTGCAGCGCAGAAAAATGTTAGTGTGGGGATGTGTGCGCTAAATTTCGGCGTCGCGGGACAAAATTTTGGTGTACAAGACCGCGCGATAAATTTAGCATTGTGCAGTGTGCACACACATAATAAGGATGCACATGGTGTGTGCAGTGTTGGCAGAGTGCAGAGGAGTTTTGTTGGTAGTTGTGCGTGCAATGTGGGTAAATGTTGTCGCGCGACAGTTTAGTTAGTGGTGCGCGCAGAGTTTTGGTGCGTAGTGGAGACGTACTAAACTCTGGCATGGTATAGCGCGTAGAGTACAATGCGTGCAGAATATCAACGCGCAATACAAAAACTACGTGCAACATGTAATATTGCAAGAACCAAAACTGTGTGCGGTGAATATTGTCGCGCGACACAAAAGTAGTGTGCAGTTATTGGCGCAACAGAGAAGTGATGCACAGTGGTTATAGGTGTGCGAAGCACGATTTACCTTGTGATGTTGTTGTGCATGGTAAATATGGGTGTACAGGTTGAAATTTGTGTGTGTGAAGTCATTTGAAGGGTGAAAAACAGCAGAAAACCAACGATTTTCTACGATGTTTTATATCATTTGAACGTCGTCTTTTTGCAGCGCGTTTTTGAGGCCCTTAAGAGCGTTTTGAGCAATGAAAAATCATGGGAAAAGACTGTACCAAGGCACAATATTTATTTATAGTTAAAATAAAATAGCTCGGAGAGAGATTTCTAATGGTGTAAACCATTCGTCAAACGGAGCTTTTATGAGAAAGTTACAGCACAAATACTGAAGGGTAAATTTTAAGACCCAACTAACTTCAAAGAGCCATAACTTTCTGCTTCGGAATCAAATTGAGGCGCAGGAGCAGTCAATGGAAATCTATTGAGCCATAGAAGACATTCCCAGAGTTAAATTAAATTTTTGGCCATGTTAAAAATGTTTAATATGGAAAATAAGGAACCTGTAGCATAGCAGTTACAATATGGTATTTTGGCCTAGAACTTCAGCAGGTTGTAACTAGCAGCCAAGAACCCAGAAAGAGTTGAAACTTGGATAGAGTGTCCATAAGATGTATATGAAGAAACCCAATTGAGATCTTTGCTAGAGACTTGGAATTGAGCATGGGAGCAGGCATTGGAAAGGTATTGGAAAGTGGAATCTAAATATCCACCCATAAAATTGATATGGGCATTCAAATTTCCAGGAAATCAGAAGAAAGAATTCTGATATATATTGTGGAACTAGAATGGTTCATATTTTCATGAAATTGTTGAAACAGTTAGCCTGACAAAGTTTTTTTGGCTGCACATTTTGCAGAGTTAACAACAACTAGATCAGATCAAGATCATCACAAAGTCCATAGTAATGGAAGAGGCACAAGCGATTTACAGCCAGGAATATGAGATTAGAGGGATGGATGTCCATTTGGGCATTGAAGGAACAAGCTCCAATGGACATGGATATGAAAGGAATGAAAACATGAATATGGCAGAGACCATTAAAAATTTGTAGAAGGATGTCCAAAGCCATAAAGTTGATAATGAAAGGATTATGAAATCCAAGGAGCAGCAGTATGATTTCAACATGAAGTTAATGCAGATCTTGAACCGAATAGAGAAGAAATTGGACAAGGAGAGTAGCTCAAGAAAATCTGGAAGTCATAGGCCTCCTGATGAGAAAATAAGAACCAGAAGTGTTAGCAGACATCACCACCACTCCCCGAGGCATTCCAATAAGAGAGCACACAGCAGCTCAAGTCCATCCCCTATCAGGAAGAACAAGAAGTCTGGGGTGGATGAGCTACGAGGAGAAATGAACAAAATCAAACCTCCTACATTTGATGGTGAGCACAAGAAGGATGAAGATGCAGAGACATGGTTGTTGGGCATGAGAAAGTATTTTCAATTGCATAATTATTCTTCTCATGCAGAAGGTAGAATTGTTATCTATCAACTCAAGGGAAAGGAATCCATGTGGTGGGATCAGCTTGTGCAAGTGCAGCACATTAAAGAGAAAAGTGTTACTTGGAGGGAATTCAAGAAGTATTTTGAGAAGAAATACTTGACTAAAAGATATTATGACAAGAAAATGGAAGTGTTCTTTGAACTCAAGCTTGGGAATATGACCGTTGATGAATATGAGAGAAGGTTTTTAGAACTGCTGAAATATGTCTCTTTCATCAAGGATGAGACGGTTAAGATTCAAAGGTATTTGAGTGGATTGTCATCATTCATCAGTGACAAAATATAGTATGATGATCCAAAGACATTGGAGGAGACCATAAGGTGAGCTAAATTCCTATATGTACAACAAAAATCAAGGCCAAATTTCCAAAAAGCTTGGGAAGACAAAAAGAAATTCAAGGTGGATCAGAGGAAGAAGGGATCTAAGCCACCATTCTTCAAAAATAATCCACAAGGATAGAAAACTAATCCACAAGGATAGAAAACTCCTAGAGAGCCCAAAACGATTGAAACAATCAAAGGCCGTAGCCACCCATTCAATGTTGGGTTTGTAAAGGAGATCACATGTTCAAAGATTTTCCTCACAAAGGTGAAAAATGTGAGGATTGTTCACAATGTACCACAAGTTGAAACAATGGAGGACATGGGTAGAATGTGCCAAGGATCTATGCATCCCCTGGACAACAAGCAAGTGAGTATCAACCACATATGATTGAAGTGAAGGCTGATCAATAACAAAACCATTGCTATTTTAATTGATTCAAGAGCTAGCTCATAGTTATATAGATCCTAAGATGGTGGAAAGTTTGAATTCCTTCCAAGAAGCAACATGGGAAATCTTGCTGGTGCAGTTGGCTAGAGGATCCAAAAGAAAACTTAATGAGATGGTTAAGCCATGCGCAAAGGACATGAATGGACTAAGCAACATGGAAGATTTGAACATATTGCCTTTAGGTTCCTATGGATATCAAATTGGAATGGATTGGTTGACCAAAGATCATGCCATCCTAGGACCTGGTCATAACAAGGTCTCTTTAATTTTGTTTGATGAGGAAGGATCCTAAGGAAAGTGCAGGGGATTTCTAGGGAAGTAACCATCCGAGAAATTTCAGCATTAGAAATAAGAAACAAGTTACAGTAAAGGGTGTCAAATATTTGTAGCACACATGTAAGCGACACCTAAAGATAAGGTGCCAAATTTGGAAGATTATGCAGTCTTCGAAGAATTTGAAGATGTGTTCAATGAGGTACCGTGAATACCCCCAAAGAGAGATATTGATTTATAAATAAATGCCTAGAGTAGGCTCCAAAGTATCAAAGACTCTTACAAAATGAGTAACAACTGAGTTTCCATGAGTTGCAAATGCAACTTGAAGAGCTTCAAGAAGGTGTATATATGTTCAAGTGTGTCAATTTGGGGTGCCCTAGTATTGTTCATGATGAAGAAATATGGAACATTAATATTGTGCATTGATTTCATTGAATAAAGTGATTGTTAAAAACAAGTATCCCCACCAAGGATTGATGATATATTTTATCAATTGAAGGATGCAAAGATATTTTCAAAGATAGATCTTAGGTCGAGATACCGTAAGGGATTAAAGAGGAAGATATCAACAAGACCTACTGTGGACAAGGTATGGTCATTATGAGTTCACAGTGGTGCCATTTGGGTTGTCAAATGCACCAGTTGTTTTCATGTGCTTAATGAATGGTGTTTTCTGAGAATATTTAGACAAGTTTGTCATTGTCTTTTTGGATGACATTCTTATATATTCTAAGTCAGAGGAAGAGCATGAACATCATTTGAGGATGGTGTTGCAAGTATTAAGGGAGCATTAAGTGTATGCCAAATTGAGCAAGTGCTCGTTTTATCAAAAGAAAATTCATTATTTGGGGCATATCATTTCAAAGGATGGGATAGAAGTGGATCCTGAGAAGATAGAAGCCATTAGAGAATGGTCAGCGCCAAACAATGTGACAGAAGTAAGATCATTCATGGGCCTTGCAGGCTACTATAGGAGATTTATTGAAGGATTCTCAAATATTTCACACCCAATCACTTCCTTACAAAAGAAGGATGTGAATTTTCAGTGGACATTGGATTGTGAAAAGAGTTTCCAACACTTGAAAAAATTATTAACAAGTGCTCCAATACTAAGGATTGCATACCCAAATGAAGACTTCATTGTATGCACAGATGCATGTAAAGAGGAACTTGGTGGAGTCCTCAATCAAAATGGGTTTGTTATATGTTATGAATCAAGGAATTTGAAGGAGCATGAAAGACACTATACCACTCATGATTTGGAGCAAGCAGCCATAGTGCATGCCTTGAGGAAATGGAGACACTACCTCATGGGGAAAAGGTTTGAGCTAAGAACAGACCATAATGGTCTGAAATATTTATTTGATCAGCCAACTCTAAATGCTAGGCAAACCAGATGGTTAGAATTTCTAAGTGGATATGACTTTAATATAAAGAATATCAAGGGAAAAGAGAACAAAGTGGTTGATGCACTTAGCAGAAGATTACATGAATTGCATGCTATAGCCATTAACATGTACCAATCAAATTTGAAAGACAGAATTACAGAGGCTACCAAATCAGATTTGCAATACAAGGAATTAGTGGCAAAAATACAGCAAGGTATTTTGCAGCAGGTAATTGAGGAATATAAGCTAGATAATGATGAAATTCTCATGTACAGGGGCAGAATTTATGTACCAAATTCTTAGGAATTGAAAATTTTGATATTGAGAGAAATGCATAATGTGCCTTATGTTGGGCACCTAGGATATCAGAAAACTATTGTAGCTGTCAAAAGCCAATATTATTGGCCAGGCATGAAGAAAGAGGTTGTTGATTTTATTGTCAGATGTTTGGAATGTAAAAAGGTAAAGGTTGATTATAGACACCTTGTTGGTTTTATAGAGCCATTACCCATTCCTGAGTGGAAATGGGAAGTTGTAAAAATGGATTTCATCACCAAACTTCCTAGAACAAACAAGCAACATGATTCTATCATGGTAGTGGTGGATAAGCTTACTAAAGCTAGCCATTTTGTTCCAGTTAATCTCACTCACAAGGCAGCGAACATTGGTGATGTTTATATGAAAGAAATTTCAAGATGACATGGTATACCTAAGACAATTGTGTCTGAAAGAGATCCAAAATTTACCTCAAAATTTTGGAAGGGATTATTTAATGGATTTGGAACAAATTTGAATTTTAGTACACCTTATCATCCAGAATCAGATGGACAAACAAAGAGGGTGAATCAAGTGATTGAAGATATGTTAAGGATGAATGTGATGGATAAATCATCAAAATGGGAAGACTGCCTACACTTGGTATATTTTGCTTATAACAATGGGTACCAAGTATCTCTAAAGATGATCCCATTTGAGGAACTTTATGGCAGAAAGTGCAACACACCAGTAAGTTGGGATAACCCAGCAGACAGAGCAGTGGTTGGGCCAGATTTTCTCAGGGAAATGGAGGAGAAAATGATAAAAATAAAACAAAATTTAAAGGTTGCCCAAGACAGGTAGAAAATTTATGTTGATAAGGGAAGAACTCACAAGGAATTTAAAGTGGGTGATCATGTATTCTTGAAAGTGAAAGCCAACAGAAGTACCCTGAAGCTGGGAAATTGTTCAAAGTTGGCAGCTGGCTATTATGGGCCATTTGAAATCCTAGAGAGGATTGGTTCAATATCTTATATGATTGCATTGTCTACATCTATGTATGTTCATAATGTATTCCATGTATCATTACTAAAGAAATATATACCTGATGTTAATCATGTTATTGATTGGAATGTGATTCAGGTGGAGCAAGAAGGCGCTTTTCAAGTGCATCCGGTACGCATTTTGGACCGGAAAATCAAACAGCTCCATAATCAATCCATAGGGCTTGTAAAGGTCCAATGGACCTAGTACGGTCCTGAGGACGTTACTTCGGATCATGAGGATGCAATGCGAGCAGAATACCCGCATCTTTTTTAGGACATTTGAAATTTTTTTGTATATGTGTACATGATGCACTGAGGACAGTGCATAAATAAGGGGAGGGGATTGTAATATCCCTAAGGCCAAACCCAGTTGAAAATGTAAATTAAAATGTACTTAATCTGGTGAGTTCTTTGATATCATGTTTTGTATGCACATTTCATGGCATAGTGCATGCATGTACTGCGCAGTAAAATGAGGAAGTTTGCACATTCCAGGATACTGCGTGCATCAACATAAGTGAATGAAGTTTTGAGGCCAGGTAGCCTTTTGTGTAGATGTTGCAAATTATAGGCTGGTGAGCCAGTTATTATAAGATAGGATGCTTATGTTTTGATTAGGCCAGAGAGCCTAGATGTTAAAGGCCAGTGCACCTATTTTTGTATATGTCTCATAATTAATATAAAATACATCAATGCGCGCAGACTGGACATGATAAAAGATATCGGGGACTAAACTCCACTGGTTAGGGAAAGGGAGGGGCCTAAAATTTAAGGAAAAGGGATAATATATGGAGCTTAATCCAAAAAGGAATATTATATTAATATTTCTTAAATCATAAAGTATGTATAAGTATTTTATCCTAAGTTCTAAAGTTGGGGACAAGTGGGACAAAGTAGCTCCCAACATGATAAGTGTCAAGTTGGGGAAATGCATATATATTGTTGGGACTCAGTTCATTTTCCCATCATTTTTCCATCATTTTCTTCCCATCATGCAGTCATCTAGTCAATCATCCATGAGCATGCACACACCCATTGAGCTATCCTTTGTATCTTCATGATTATACCTGAACCCATATCCATATCCATTTTTGTGTCGATGTATCTAGTTAGCTTGGGATTTGGACTGAAGAAGGAGGTTGTCAGGCCCGTGGGATATTGAAGAGGTGGGTTGTCAAGCCCATGAGAAATTCTCTAGGTGAGAGAATTGTTGGGGATTTATTTCCTGAAGATGTTGAACTACAATTATAGTTCTCTGAGACTTCCTGTCCGGCTTGTTACTAAAGCCCAGAAAGGAAGTGGGGCAGTCGAAGGACTGTTGAGCAGAGAAGGGGCACACTTCCTAGGTGGGACTATCATGTGGGGAATGAGGGACTATAGGTTATTAGTTTGAGTTGGTACCTGAGACAGAGTCTTTCCTATTTTCTATGATCCTTTAGCCAGGTTATGAATCCCTTTACCCGGGTGGATTTTAGTCCCAGCTCGAGGGTGACTCAATGTTGAGAGTGATGAACAGTGTGGTATAAGGCTGGGAGGTTCATGGAAGGTATGCATGCAGTTGGTGACATTATTACCAAGATAAGTGCCAATTGTGTGATAAATTTACATGTTGCATTGTTATTTGAGTGCTTATTTTTATGGGTTATCATATCTGTGGTTATAACTATATTTATTTTTATGGGTATTTCATGTATATGTTTACTGTTATTTCAGTGTGAATCTGTTCATTTACAGATGTATTTGTATGTTTACGTTTTATATGTAATGTTTCTGCAAGAGTTCTGTGTATATATATTTTAATTGCATACAGTTCAAAAAATTTATGTGGCATATCTCAGTTGGATGTTGGGTATGTTACAGTATGTTTCGCAGAGAGAGAACATAAGAGTTCTCTGGCGTAGCATGGCCCGGCATGGATGGTCATGGATGTTATAGTAATGCAAATTGATGAGGCCGGTGTTGCGGCAGCAACAGAGATTCCTAAGCAAGGTGAGAGATGGTTTAAAACAATTGTCACTAAGGATATTGAGTTCAGGTCTTACCTTAAGCCTGATTTTCAAAGAATTATTTGGCAAAAGGATGGTATAAGGTCTTACCTGGAGGAGAAATGGCACATTTTCTTAAGGCAATTCAAGTGTACATCACTTGTGAGCCTGCCATTCTTCGCTCCCTCTCCCTTTCGAGCACATAACATAAATGCCCTACCTATCGGTCGATGGTCAAGGGAATCATATTGGTTGGTCGAGTGCTCTCCATTATAATGAAGTGGAGCAAATGACCTCCTAACTCAATAGGTAAAGTCATGCTCTATCACTTCAAACTGATGAATCATTTTAAAGGAAAGTGTCCTCTCAATCTACCCCATTACTTTCACAGGAGCTTGACTAAGATGTCACACCAAGTTCAAGCTAAGACTGATATGGTGCACATTAGTCTTTTCCATCATGACCTCTTAAATATTATAGTGATGGAGGAACTCCAGAGAAGAGAGAAGACATGGGATTATCTCCTATTCTGGGGAGAATTCGGGCAAGAGATCCATCCCAAGGAAAAGAATACACCTACAAAGAATTCTTCTACACCCATGAATAGTAAGAGGAAGAGAAGGGCTATGTCACCAATTCAGACAGAACAGCCAACCCCTTCACCTAGTTCTAAGAAGGAAAAAAAGAATATTGAGTTTGATCAGGGACTAGAGGGCCAAAGTAGTATTGTTGAGAAAAATGTCTTAAATTTTCCATACTCAGATTCTGAATCTGAAACACCCATGGAGGAGAGAGAGGAAACTGAAGTTGAAGCTCCAGCTTTGGAGGTACCTGAAACATCAAATAAAAATAAGATCGGTAAAGCATCCAAAATTCAGAAACTGAAAGTAACAGAGCTTAAGTTGTTATAAAGATTCATCAAATCTCAGAATCAGACTATGAAAAGGACATATGATGAGGTAAGAGACTCATTTGAAAGGTTAGCTAAAATGCGTGTAAAGGAGCAGAAGAAGAATAAGAAAATTCTCAAGGAGAATCATAAACTACATAAAATGGTTAGATTTTTAAGGATCAAGCTAATGCTTAAATATCCTAAGCCAAAAACACATCCCGATCTAGAATCTCTAGCAGAATTTGTATTGAACCTCAACAAAGATCCTGAAGGGTAGACATAACGAATAAATTCCATTTTTTGCAATTTTGAAAATGACTTCAAAGACCTGCAGTTTCGACAGCTTAATTGAATTTGAAAAAGCATTGTTAGCTGCCAAATCCCAGGACTTTCTACAGCTTATCCTACTCTATTTCAGGCACGTAAGCTGTTAAAAGCGCATACACAGCAGAACGTTAGTCTTTTTTCCTAGATCGAATATTTTTGTTGTCAAATCATTTTAGGAAGGTTTCAAATGAATTATAACTTTAAAATGGATAAAGATCATCCTCTTTTTCAAGGTTTAGTGGAAAATACGAAGGATAAAAGGATCAAAATGTATCCTATTTTTGGTTGAATATTTCCCCAGGTGCCAGAAAAGGATCTCGAGTTGCCTTGTCATCGCCTAGAAGACTGCTGCAGATGTCAAATATTATTGAGGACTACTATATTAGGATAAGGGCTTGACCCCTTAAGATAGGACTTGATCCTACTTTTTTGAAATTGTTTTGATTATGTACTATTTTTAGTATTTTAGATCCTCTTTGATAGGATCTTAGATTTTGATGTAAAGGCTATAAAGCCTATGCTTTCAAAGGAAGATGGGGTTAGACTAACAGGGAAGGATGGCATGGAAATGTCCCCATCCACTGTAAAAATGTTTCAAAGAATGTAAGTGACTGTTATGGATGAATACAAAGGCATTATATTTCTAGATTCTTGCGTCGTGTTTAAGTTGTAAAGTTTGTCCCTGATGTAACTTGTTATTTTCCTGTTTCACATGATTTTTCTTTTTGTATTGTTTATGAGAAGATAATGTGAAGGATTTTTTCTTAACACCCTATGTTGGCTCGAAACAATATTTATGTTTTCTTCCAAGTTTGAAATGTAGAATTCGGATAATATATGCTCTGCATTTGAAATGAACTTCGATATATTCTTATTTTCCCATTTTATAAGCTCACAGGATCCACTAACATGATTACCCTTCCTGATAAAAAAATTTCTCGGTCTTTCATTCATCTATCATCTTAACCTCTTGACTCCATTTTTTCCCAATGGCCCTTTTCTGTTGTCTCAACCAAAAAAATATAAACACAAACCTTGTACCCTTATAACTAGCCTAACATCCTATACAAACAAAGATAAATCTGATAGAGAGATCCCTCTCTGAGTCTTGGATGGCTAGGTCCTAGAATCGAAGTGGTTTTGTGGTTACCCCTGCCGATTTCCTCCTCAGCCTAGGAAATTACAGGGTGATAACAGACCCCATTCACAGGTCACTGTTGTCGGTGTCTAGTCCTCGTACAATTTATGTTCCTTGTTCCTTGTTCCTTGTTCTGTGTTCCTCGTTCCACATTCCTTGTTCCTTTTTCCCTAATCCTTGACCATGGTGTAGTCCCCAAGATCCATTATTTTTGTACAAAACATACCAATGGCATAAAATTTCCCACACAAAGACCAAATTAATATTCGCTACATAAATCTTTTGTCTTTTTTCAAGGACTATGTAACGAATCTCAATTCTAAGAAGATTCAAATAGGACCTAATAACCTTAAGTTATTTCCTTAACCATGGGTGACATAACACTATCATTAAATATTCAAATTGTTACATTTCATTGTTAGGCATCATGTGTACTGATCCCTTGAGCCACCACAAAGGAAACATACAAAGAATGTTTGTCTTATGAACAAGATATGGTACTATCCATTTTGAGGTTTGGCATAGAGATTTCTCATATAGACTTCACTAAATTGCACTATAATATAATCCCTACACTCCTTGCAAACCATGTAACACCATTCAAATTAGACACAAAATTCTTGCGACGAATTAGCTATACTATCGACGAACTTTTTTCGTCGATAGTATAGCTAATTCATCGCAAGATTATTTACATTTGTCTCTTTCAAAGATATCAAATGATGCTTGGATTCATTTCATATTTGGTTTATCAACTTGAAATTAAAATTTGATACTTTGAAAGCTAGCTGGACCTTGAGTCAAATACAAATATGAAATTTGGAATCATTAACATATCTACTAGAACATATGAAAAATAGGGTTTATGGTTTCCATGATGATATGATGATGGAAGAAAGTGAGTGTGTGAGTGAAATTTGAGTCCATAAACCTTCCCATATCGTTAGCACATGTGAATAGTCTATCTAGGTCAAATTTCAATGCATACAGATACAGTTTGAAAATATTTCAACGTTAGCCCCATTCACATGTCATTGTTGCCCGCCTCTAGTATTTTTATGGTGATGATTAAGAAATCAACTAAAAAGAGGGATTTTTCATCACAAATAT
>SNQJ01S0025655.1:105420-117105 GCA_010110895.2 Picea sitchensis
GGCAAAGCCTACTTTTAGAACTCAAGGGTAGGTTGAATACCTTAAGAAGAAGTTTATTATCTCAGTCTTACAACCTTCCCTTAAGAAATTGGCAATCACCCTCTAGGTTCCTACTAGTCCCTTCCTAGACCCTGGGATGTGAATATGTCCAAGGTAACCAACCTTCAGACTCTTTGAGTCAGTTTTTTGAGCCTTTGATTTTTCACAATCCCTTTCTGATATGGATTGAGAACTTTCCTAGAAATGTGACTTGGCATAATTTTATCCCTCCCTCCCGCATCCATGAGCTAGACTTTACGATTTCCAATGATGTGATACATGTTCTAACTCATGTTATTTTTGTTCTTGACTATACCTAGCATTCAACCAATACCTAGGATGGTTTCATTGGTTATTTGACTATACCTAGCATTCAACCAATAGGTAAGTAGAGGTACGTAGGCATTTGCATCGATTTGTATATACCATTTGCACATCATGTTAGTGTAATGTAGTTACATTGTCATATGGTTTTTCTTAATTATGTATATATGTTTTCTTATCTTTATTTTTATATCATGTATGAGCGAGGGGTGATATCACTGCCCTGAGGATTACTGATGTATTTTGTTGAGAGTCATACCAGAGATGCTAAGGTTCTCATGCGCTCTACGGTGAGCACATGTCCTCGAGTTGGAGCCATATGTTATCCCCTATCCTAGGAATAACTAAGGAGATCATGTATCAAGGCCCACAGGTCCTAGACATGGAGTGTCGAGAGCTAGATGACTTGAGCATGGCCTAGAGGGCCCATATTTTCTTCATTGCATCCCATCTATCAGCAGCAGCAGTATCCATCCCACCAGCCTGGTCCTGAAGTAGCAGTAATTATTTCTCCATGAGGTAATGAATTTGGGTATCATGGTATGTGTCACTCTGATTATTGAAGCACTTGAATATGTTGCACTAAATTCTCCTTCATTTCATAATGTTTTCTTGGAAATTATAATCTTTGACTTTCTCATACCTGGGAGGGTGACATGTTTCCCTAGTAAGTTGATCCCCCTTTAGGATGGGTTGCCATTGGGTGGGTCTATGAAAGGTCATTGTTCATTCCCTCCATACTTACCACTTTCCATCATTACTCCTCTCATTTTCCCCCTTACCTTTGTTCGGGCATTGGATTTTCCACACTAAGAAGGGTTGTACCTTGTCTTGTGGGAAGAAGAGGCTAAAGGCCTAGAGGGTAAAAGTAGATGGAAAGAGTTAAAATCCAAAATGAAACATTTGAGATGCTTCGCCCAGGGATTCCCGAGAAAGCAGTAAAAGGCTTCTCAGTGAGAAAAGGGAACCCGTAAGATAAATAAACACTCAAGGTATTAGTTGGTGGATGGGAGGTCTCATCATGAGTCGGCCTTTTAGGACCATGGGCATGTAGCGGTATGACACTACCATCTATCTGGTCACTAAACCAGGGTAGTGGCTCTTGGTGGCATAGCCAAGAGAAAGGGGGTCTCATCACGAGCCAGCCTTCTCATCTCCGTGAAATGCTTGTGGGTAACGTTGTCATACCTTGGGGATCATCCTTTTGAGGACTTAGAACTATTATTTGATTAGGATTATCAACCATCTTTGTGCTTGAAATTTGATGGATATGAGGCCCTGGTTATCCTCACACTACCAAGGAGCAATGTTTTCATCATGGGGATTTCCACAAGAATTTGCAGACGAAAAGGAAATAGTCTTTCATAGACACACCCAGTGCAAGCCCCGGAAGTGATGATTGATGCTATGTGATTCATTTTGTTGGTGTCAATCCCACTTTTTCACCCCTATGAGCATCACCTGATGCAATGAGTGCTAAGTGGATTATTCAAATCATGAGAATTATTGGTCAGTTGCGACTAATATTCATGGATATGGGTCATATATTAATGACTTACACTACGTAGTTAATCCCGAAAATAATATCTAATATATTGCACTGCGGAAGACCCTATAGGATTTATCTATCCAGACATGAGGTTGTCCCTTACCTTTTATCTTGTTATTTGGGAAGCCATACAGTTTTCTTTTGATCTCTCATCTCATCTCAGTCTTCGGGAAGTAGTGGCCATGTTAATGAGGAAGACGATGAGCCATCATCTGTATGTGGTATCCCTATTCAAAAATGGGTGGCCCAAGCTTGTGGTTATTCCTTCCAGTGGGATTTTCTCCCTCCCACCCATCTCTTTGAGTTGCCTTCTATGATTGGTTGCATGCTTATTTGTGCTTGAATTATATTTTTTGTATTACATGATTAAGCAGAGGGGGAGATACCTTGATGAGATGTTGAGCAGGTGGTTTCACTCATTGTACAATTTCACCCGATATCTCTAGGCACTTGATCTCTATGGGACTTGGGCCCCAGGAAAGTAGGTAGGTATTTTTTTCATTTTTCATTTACATTTGTATCATATCTTGTATATTCATGTCATGGTAGAGTAGTTGCATGTGCATTTCATATTGTGTTCCCCAAATTTCATCATAGTAGTTATGATGCATTTATTAATATTCTTGGATTCAACCCTTAGTATTCTCTGATACCATGTTGATATTAACACTTCAACCAAGCACTTGGAAGTTAGCTCAAAATAAAATAATTTCATGTACTAAAAGCACAATTGAGTAATCAACTAAACATGTAACAAAATCATAAACTAGGAAACCAAAATCTTACACACAAGACACCAATATTTTCAGGTATAAATCCCTCGAAAAAACCCAGAGGAAAAACCGATTCCAAGATGCTTTTATTAAGGTCAAATTGGGGCTCCTGGAACATGGACAATGGCCCACTGAGATAATATACACTGCAAACAAACCTGACAAATCTTGTGCTTCTATTCGACCTTGTACCAACACATTTCTCGAGGTGTATGCGACTGTCCTTCAACAAACCAGCGTATATACACAACGGTCTCCACTAAGACCCGCTTACATGCATGAAAAACTCGTATGGACACTTTCATACAGCGTTGCGCTTCACTCTGTCTTCTATCCTCTAAAACCCACTTGTGGTTGTCTCTTCTCTCTCTCCTACTTGACCTATATGATCTCTAGATGAAAGTCTTCCACCTATCCAAAATATTGAATCACAATCCTTCGTTATCCAACCCTCTCTACATCAACACTTGGATGAAATATCTTCACCCAACCAATGAGATCTCTTCACTCTTGTGTAAGAAAAACTCCTTTGCTTCTACACTCTTCACACTAGCAAAAGTCCTTCTTTGCTATCCTCGACCTTGGCATATCACCAGAAGCCTCGACCTTGATCTCTCACTAAAGTCTCTCACAAGTGTACCTCACACAAGTCAAGTATATTCCTCCTTCACCCTAGCCTTTTCTTTTATAATCATGAGTTACAATCTAAACCTAATCTCCAAAGTGATTAATGATTGATATTACTTCTCACACCCACTTAATATTTACATTCTTAGATTACATGCTAATTGTTTTTATCATTTTCCTTAAATAACTCAATTATCTAATAAAAACACTTTTACTTTAATTAATTCCTTTTAACTAAAGTAAACTCAAGACTAGAATGCTTTCAACGACTTCCACATGCTAGAAATATGTCAATGTGTAAGTACTTGCCTGATGCTACCACTAACATCAACACTCCCTCTTAGCGACGAAGGTACTTCTCCCACATGGAGTTGGATCTATATTCACTGCCATATCCACTACCATGCCTGCTCTCCAATCCACCTGATTGGTTGCTCCCTCTGACACAGAAGCTATCCCTTCCATCATGCTCTGACCTATCTCACAAGACTCACTGCCTCTTATCATACTCCTAGAAGCCTCCTGCTCCTAAACATCTTGCATGGCCATTCCATACCATAACTCCTTCTCGACAAAATTGGAAGGTTTCTCTTTCCCATTTGAACCTGAAGGTTGACTCCATCTGAGTTGTTCAACCTTCAAAGCTACATGCTCCTTGTTTTTTGCCACTCTTCTGCTTCTCATTGTCCGCATATGCTGGCCCTTTAGCCTATACAAGTTTCTTTCTCCAACTCCAAAGACAACTACTTTGTCTAATCTAGATCATTTGGGCTTGATCAACACCTTTCCATCCTGAAACACTACGTCAAATCCCTTCTTCTCAATCATTGAAACTGATATCACACACCTCTTGAGCTCTTGCACCCATAGCACATTTTTCACTCTCAATGTGCCTCCTAACTCTAACTGGAATGCTACTATTATAGATCCCTTTACTGCATGCTTGGTCCCCATACCAAGTTCCACATGCATCTCTGAGTTAGACTCTATGAATCTCTCGAACACCTCTCGTACTCCTATCACATAACACATGGCTTCACTATCTACCAACCATGCACCAGCTGATATGGTGCCCAAGGAAGATTGGGAAACAAGTAAGAACTCTGTCTATTTGAAATTCTTGCAAAACTCATCCACTTGATTCTTTGTTGACACAACTACCTCTGGTTGTGTTTCGTTCCCACCCTTCTTCCTTTATGGACATTAACATGCATAATGTCCAAACTTGTGACATGCAAAACACTTGATCAAACATTGACCTGCATAATGCCCAAACTTATGACATGCAAAACACTTGACTTTTGTTCATGTCCTTCTTTCTCTTGTCATCTTGAGAGGTAGATTCTCCACTAGAAATATTCTTGAATTTTCCCTTCTTTTCCTGGATTGTAAGAGAAAGGTTCTCATCATCACTCCTTTGTGCCAACCTATGTTCATATTTTCATTTCGAAGTTCCTCCTAAATGAAGTCATCCCATAACCTTGACCAATATGAAAGATTCTCTCAAGTACATTTATTCCCTTTGGATGAATGGTGTCCACTCAATTCTTGAAGGCCTCCTAGAGTGGCCCTCGCCAACTAAGTGAATCATTCCATTGTTTCCCAATTGTATCCATTTCATCCTCGTCCTATCGACTGGTGAGATAACTTTGTCAACGTGATTCCATAACTTGTCACTGTATCTGATCATGTCAACTTCATGTCCCTGAGCTTCTCTCTCAACACCATTATGAAATTCTCATTCTTTCTCTGAAATAAACTCTTCAGAGCCTCCCACATGTCCTAGCATATTTTCTTCCCTGATAAATGAGGAATCAAGTGATCATTCACTCCATCTAGAATGATGTGGTTGGATTTTGCATCCCTCTGATTATGGATGACCAGATTTTCCACATCTGTTGGTGGAGTTATCTGAGTATTAGTGAATTCCCAGATCCCATTCTCCATCAACACCAATATGATCATCTCCTTCCAAGGACTGTAGCTGGAAACTCCATCCAACCTATCTTTGAGTCACAATATAGTTTCCATCTCCAAGATCTGATTTGATAAACCTCTGTTGAAACTTCCCCTATACTATCACGTATGGCCCTGTACGCAACTGTCTCCACTACTGCCTATGTATGTACGTGATTGTCACCACTAAAAACCGTGTATGTACGCAACTATGCTCACAGTTTCCCGCAGACATACGCAATTGTCCCTTTTGTGACCCGCCTACACCTCCGTACACCTGCAAAAAAACCATGTTTTGCCTCATTATTGTTGTTTCCCTGAAATCCATCCTTCGATTTTCGTCTCCTATTATAGATCTGACTATATATTCTTGCAATTGTTGAGATTTGTGTTATTGGTTTCCTCTCAGAGCAACCTATGATCTGAAACCATATTGATATTCCTGAATTCAACACTTGGTATGCTCTGATATCATGTTGATATTACCACTTCAACCCAGTGCCCTGCAGTTAGCTTAAAATAAAATCATTTTATCTACTAAAAGCACAACTTAGTAATCAACTAAACATGCAATGGAAGAATAAACTATGAAACCAAAATCTCACACACAAGACACCAATATTTTCAGGTATAAACCCTTGGAAAAACCCTAGAGGGAAAACCAATTCCAATATGTTTTTATTAAGGTCAAATTAGGGCTCTCGTAACAGGGAAAATGGCCCACTGAAAGAATATACACTGCAGAAAAACTTGACAAAGTTTGTGCTATTGTACAACATTTTACCTACACGTTTCCCAAGGTGTACGTGATTGTTTTTCAGCAAACCCACGTATGTACGCCACTGTATGCACTGAGACCCTCGTACATGTGCAAAAAAACCCATACGGACACTTTTGTACGGCGTTGCGCTTCGCTCTAGCTCATGTCCTCTGAAACCCACCTACGGTTTCCTCTACTCTCTCTCATGCTTGAACTGCATGATCTCTAGATGCAAGTCCTTCTCCATCGATCCAAAATCTCGAATCATGATCCTTCATGATCCAACCCTCTCTACATCAACACTTGGATGAAATCTCTTTACCCAACTAGTGAGATCTCCTCACTCTTGTGTAAGAAAAAATATTTTTTTATTCTACACTCATCACACTAGAAAAATTTCTTCTTTGTTATCCTTGACCTTGGTATTTCACCAAAAGCCTCAATCTTGATCTCTCACCAAAGTCTCTCACAAGTGTATATCACACAAGTCGAGTATATTCCCCCTTCACCCTAGCCTTGCTTTTATAATCATGAGTTACAATCTAAACATAATCTCCAAAGTGATTAACGGTTGAAATTACTTCTCAGACCCACTTAAAATTTACATGCTAATAACTTTTAGCAATTTCCTTAAATAACTCAATTAACTAATAAAAGCACTTTTATTTTAATTAATTCCTTTTAACTAAAGTAAAGTCAAGACTAGAATGTTTTTTATGACTTCTACATGCTAGACACATGCCAATGTGAAAGTCACTGTCCGATGCTACCACTAACATCAACAACAGTTGCTTGAGTCATTGCATGTTACTTGGAATTTCTTAAAAAACACAAAAAAATATTTTTAAGAAACGGTTGAAATTTTGAAGTTTTGAAGTTTTGAAGTTTTGAATTTGTGAACAAAGGGTGAGCAAGCCACCCCTCGATGCTCTAATATGTTGCTTTAGTACGTGTAGGCACAGGGCTTACCAGGAGATGTTGAGGTTCTCACGTACTCTACGGCGAGCACATGTCCCCATGTAGGAGTCAGATGTTACCCCCCAAACTAGGGGTAACATCTGGAGATCATGTCTCAAGGCCTGCAGGTTGAAGACATGGATTGTCGAGAGCCATATGAGCAGACAGGGCCCCTTTTATTGCCACACATCACCACTCATCAACAGTAGCAGTGTCCACCGCACCATCTTGGCCCTAAAAAACAACACGTCTTGCTTCATGAGGTAACAAGTTCAGTCTCGTGGTAAGTGTCATTTTAATAATTGAATCATTTGATCATGTTGCAAAGAGTCATTTCTTGATTATGAAAATGTTTGCTTGAAAATTATACATTTTGCCTCATTTCACCTTGGTGGTTGACATGGTTTCCTAGTAAGTGGGTCACCCTCAGGAAAAGAGTTTCTACTAGAGGGTCTCCTTGAAGGGTCATCATACCATTCCTGCACATACTTATCACTTTCTACGCCTCCTCCTTTTCATTTCCTCATCTTTTGGGTTTTTTGGACTTATTGACCCCAAGAAGGGCTTGTGCCTCATTTCATGGGAAGAAGGGGTTAAAGGCTCAGAGGTGTTGCATCTAGAAAAGGTTAAAAGCCATAAATGATCCTTCTAAATGCTTGCCCTAAGGTCCTGAGAGCAATGAAATGCTTCTCCATAAAAAAAATAAAGGAACTTTAAAAAAAAAAAAACATAATTAATAAATGTCTCATTTGATGGGGGGATGCATTTGCGGTGTCTTCTAATTTCCAGTGCATATAGCACTCAATGTGTTCCTAACTTCATGTGGCATCGTGATGCTCTTTACTTTCCATTGCACATAGCACTCAATGTTTTGGACCATAATAAATTAACAACAATGAAGGAGCTTGAAAAAATGTTGCATTGCAAACGAAGGATGTAGCACATCATCTAAAAAGGCACCCATAAATGAGACAATGTGAGCTCTTTATATGTTAAGAACCCCATGCCCAAAATTCTTGCCCCCATCCACCTCATATTCACTACATGACTTAGAGAGACTCTTCTTGGGAAACACTCCTTAACTTGGGGATTGGTCTACCTAATAGAGCACCATGCCAACCCTCCCATACTTTAATTTGGAAAATTTTATTAGGTCTGTGATCATTTGTTTAATTTAAAAAGGGGAGATTTAATGCACATGTTATGGTGGTTCTATTATTAAATGTGGCTTACTTGGCATGATATGTGTGACTTATGGACCCTTGGAGGGCATACTTGTTTGTCTTTGCAGAACCTTACCAGGTGAAAGCTATTCCATGGAGGAATTGTGTCATTTTGACCTTCATGGGGGTTGAAGACCCCAAGGATGGACGCCGTACCCCACAGGGTGGGCAGAGGACCCTAGAGCTCTTATGCACATGGGGTGATGAACGTTGCCTTTGGAGGCACCTTGATAGCACTAGAGGATGACATTGTAGCCCTTTGCACTTGGACATTGGCCTTTGGAGGCCTAGGACGTCACCTCCTAAGCCCTTGACGTCATGAAGGTGCTACAGTTTTGATGGGCTTGATGGTTGTGAAAGAGAGGTGATGTGGTTTAAAGGAAGAAGATGCACGGCAGAACACTCTAACGCAAGAGAGAGTGACACATGGCCTTTGGAGGCAGAACGACTTGCATCTACAGGCCCAACGTCTCACTTGTTGGGCCTAGCATCACCCTTTTAGGACATCACGTCGCCCTTCTAAGGGATTTACTTTCTGTAATTTTTATTTTTATAAGTTATAAATACAAATAAAGGGGGTCGGCCTCCTTTTAATTTGTTGTTGACTTTCTTATGTGGGAAAATTGGTTTTAGATGCCCTCATATAAATAGAGGTCATCTCACTTTTATTTTAAACATAACTCACTTGAGAATTACATAACTCTTGGCTAAAATTTTCGCCCTACTTGGGCAATTCACTCTCTTGTCTCTTGTGCAAATGGATGTTTACTTGTCTATTGGTTGAAGGAAGACTAGCGACTTCTCTTGGATGTTTGTTTCTTGGCAATTGGTTGGAATATCTTGATAAGTAAGGGTTTTTCATGCTATTTCTTGGATTAGGTAAGGAATTTATGCAATTGTATGTATTTCTTCTTGATTTCAAGATTATTTTGTCAAACCCTTGAACGAGTATAAGGGCATACACCCTCTAGCAAGGATCTCTCTTATATTGTCATTGAAAAGGCTATTTAAAAGGTTCTTACAATAAGCAAAAAAGTTTACACCCTTGTAAATTTCCCTTGCTAAGGTTTGTTTGCTCTAGGGAGTAAAAAGGCTTACACCCATAGAGGAGTAACAAACCCTAGACCATAAACAAGAAACTCCATAACCCAGTAGATAAGGCACTAACTTTTTGCATTGGAAATTGAATAGTGTTGTATTGGTAAACGTGATTTCAAGAAGATTGAATTGTTCAAGTTTGGAATTTAATTCTACATGCTTTAAGCTATCTTGTGCCCAAAAGGCATTTTGATTAGCCAAGTAATGTAGCTATTGTAATAAACATTTAGCTACAGCCAATCAAGTTGCAGCAAACTTACTCTCTTTCACTCTGTTACTCACTTTTCTACCACTGAAATTCACTTGCAAGCTGCATAATTGTTCTATTGCTTAAAGGTTATTGTTTAGGTGGATTGTTTGTTGATTTTAGTGACAAGAACTTGTTGATGTAGAAAAAGTATGCTACAGCCACAAGTCTGTTATAAAACCATATTGATAATACTCCATAACAACCCTCTTTTGTTATCAAAATCTTGGTTTAAATATTGGAAAATTGTCTACTAACATTAGCTTTATTTTCCAACATCATACACTTGATTTTGATGGTTTAATTTGCAGTTGTAATAATTTATTTACTGCTGATATATATTTCCATACTGCTGCAATTTTGGGACAAGAAGGTTTCTTGTTGATTCCCCATTGGTTTTGAGGCTTTAATCATCATATATTGTCTTGTTTCGGGCAGGTTTAACATTGTTTTGCAACTACACAACCTTGGCAACCATTTACCAACTCATAAGACTTTCTCTCAAGCCTCATTTCCATTCTTGACCTTGACCTATAGGGCCATTCTCCAAGCTCTTTGTTTATCCCATCGCAACCCCCCCAGGGTCACCCAGGAAGCCTACCTTGTGTTGGACTCATCATTCACTAAAACTAGGGGGACATCTATTGAGGTGACAATGATAGGTGTTCTCAGTTGTGTCACACTTGGTGTTCGGGTTGAGCTTTGCCCAAACTACAATTTGTTCGATTACAAGAACTATACATTTTTATAAAATATTCGTCCACAATCAAATTAGACTTCAAGGATGCCACAAATATAATAGCCATAAGGAATGTTGTCATATCAGTTACAAGGAATATTGTTAGATGCATTAAAATATTGCAGGTCGTCAATTAAAAATTCTTAGTATATATTGTATGATGTCAATTACAAATTCTTATTACATATTGCAGGTCACTTATAGATTCTCATCAAACCACCTCACATGCTGCGTGGATATCAGATTTATTAGCTTCAATGGTTTACAATTCATATGTTCTCTCTCCGAGACTCAAACATTATACCCAGGATAGATCCATCTTAACCCCAGATCTATCACGTGCTGAGGGATCAAATCTCTCGAGGTGTAAACATTTAACATTTTCTCAAGGTTTGCACTTCAAGAGATTTGATCCCTCTCGGGACTTGATATATCCAAGGTTAAGATGGATATATGTTGGTTTTATATGTACATATGTGTGTGTGAAACGGTGCTTGTAATAGTTGTGTTGTTTTACTAAGCAGACTTTATTATTATTATTATTATTATTATTATTATTATTATTATTATTATTATTATAACATAACACTTAACACGTTACGCCTCAACATCTCCCCCATATTGGAGTGTAGAGCGCCTCTCGGCGCAATTAAAAATGAAATAAATTTAAGAATCACTTATCTACTCTAAAAAAGTCTGTCCCTAACAGTGAAAAGCCCCTCCTTGAAACCAATTACATATAACCATTAGACCATTTTCCCAAAATCCATTTTTAAGTCGTTAAAAAATTATAGGCCCATCCAGAAATGAGATATCATATGACCCAAAAATACAGCTTTGACCCTTAAACAAGATGTAGCCCACGAGAATCTGCATTTCCTGAAATTTAAACATAAATTAATTCCAGGGTTGCTAAAAAACTAGGTTGCTCACTTATTTTGGTCCAAAATCATAATGAGCTTAAAATGCTTTAATCCATATTTTCAAAAAATTGCTTTGTCTGATCAACAACTGAAACTGAGGCCATACTATAAAATAAATATAAATTTTTAGCCCAAAATACAATTTCCGCCCTTAGACAAGATGTAGCCCCCAAGAATCTGCTTTTCCCAAAGTTTAAACAACAGAAAATAGTTCCAGGGTTGCAAAAAAACTAGGTTGCTTGCTTATTTTGGCCCTAAAATCAATCCCAAGAATATGCTTTTCCCAAAGCTTAAACAGAAAATACTTCCAGGGTTGCAAGAATAGGTTGCTTGCTAATTTTGGCCTTAAAATCATAGCAAGCTTTATTAAAATGCTTTTAGCTCGTTTTCAAAAAGAATACTTCGTATGATCAGCTACTGAAAATGAGGCTATACTTCAAAATCAAATATAAGCGAGGAAATGGAACGAA
>SNQJ01S0025656.1:0-63627 GCA_010110895.2 Picea sitchensis
GTGATGGTAGCACTATATAAAGGGGTTCAAGCAATGTAATGAGACACGAAGAGAAGTATTGTATTTGGAGCGGTAGCTCAATAGGAGGATGCCCCCTCGAAGAGGCAAGTGAACAGGAGAGGATCCCTTCCATAATAGGATCCATTGTATGGTGTTGCCCTACTCTAAGGGTTTGATATAATAAAGTTGTGGTTTTCTATATGGTTTCATATATCTTGTGTGGTGATTGTATTCAGATATCTTTGGATCTATTGTGATATTTTGTATTTAGTTCTTTGGAACTTAGCAGTCCCTCAGGACCAAAAAAGGGTTAAAATTATACCTGAGAATACTCTTCTAGCGAACCGAAGTTCCTAGAGTATACCTGTGTTTGTACAATTGACCGTTCAGACTGAAAAAGGGGTAAACTATCGTCGAACAGACGTGCCTTCAAATTTTAGTCTGGCGATCATGAAGGGAAACAACATTGCTCGACGAACGTTTCATGTTTAGAGGGTCTGAAAAGGGCTTAAAAGAAGACCTGTCTTTGTTTGGGAGTCCCAAGGGTGAGGTAAAGAGTGATGATGAATCAATGCAAATGAGGCTCAAACTCGTAGTCAGGACAAAACTAACAAGGACTCCTGAGCCTAAAGTCATTAACAATGGCATGGATGCCAAAATCAATGAGGAATTGATATAGGGAATCCATGTAGAAGTAGGTTCTACCACTAAATTACGACACTTCTAAAGTAGTAATGATGGTTCTATGTCGCAACTCGGTGGGATCGATCCTATGGAAAAGATAAAAATACAACAAGATGCAGAAAGTGGAGGTGGAATCCTAACTTAGATGCAAAAAGTTGGAAAAATGAACTTTCACCAAAGGACCTTTAAAAGTGACCCAACTCTCAAAAAGTTTTCCAAAACAAAAGTGAAGTGTATCGTAACATCCCATAAGAAACTCAAGAACCACACTAAACAATTTTCGAGCTAGAAAAAATGATCGAAGGGGCCAAAACAAAAATGAAAAAAAGGGGCCAAAAAGTCTATAAATAGAAGTTGGCAGCTCATTATCACCATTGTAAATTGAGAATTGACCAAAAATTCAAAAACACCCCTTTTCCAAAAGAGTTGATTTCGGGAGCTTCAATGGACGAAATGAACTTCCACTTGGACCAAGTAAGTACAAACTAGCCCCTCCTGCATTTCCATTCTTCCTTTTTGCATTTCCTTTTGTTTTTTTGGGGGGGGGGCACTAACCTTTAAAAAGGCCATCCCTACATGTATGTGGGATGTCTTAGGACATCCTGTGTGTCGAAAACAATCTGTATGTAGGCATACACGACTGTGTCCAATACATCCTGTGTACACCCTCCAATATGTGAAAAAAATAGAAAATAAAGAGTTAACTCCGCATGAACCTATCAATTTGCAGGATGTATGTTCATTGGAGAGAAAGGGAACATGAAGACATTGATTTTTTGGTTGGAGAATACCCCGCTACTCTCACAGCATTGGCACAATGTGGTCTGTTGAAATTGTTCTAGTGTCCATTCATAAGGGCACAACCCGGGTTGTTTAATGCTTTGATAGATTACTGGCATCCTAATGCTGAGGCATTTATGCTTGTGGGATATTCGTTGACTCCAATGACTGAAGATATTTACTTCCTGACTGGTCTCTCAAGGAGAGTGGATCCGATCAACTTGCGTACTTTTCCCCTCGGGCCTCACAACATTGAGGAGTTGATTGGACTCCATTGCGAGGTTGGTACTGAGAAAGTGGGTTCTCAGGTCTCGATAAACAAGATCAACAATCTATCGCTGAAAGTGATAGTGTTACTCATTGGGTGGATCATTCCATGGCTTTACATCAGGCCTCCCAGGCACACATGCATTGTGCGATGCAGTTCTTAAATGCACGGATTTTCAATTAGAGTACAACCATGCTAGATTGCATGAAGAGACAATTGACCGAGTGTCGGACGTGGGATCACAGAAACTTTGGGTTTGGGACCATTATTTGTTCTTTTTTCTTCGAGAGGGTACCCAGTCTCAGTCCTCAAGAGACAGTATGAGGGAACATGGCCTTTCTCCCAGTAGTGTGTAGATGGGAAACAATGTTGCTGCGACAGGGGGGAGGGAGGACCATTGAGGCCTTCAATGATAAATTTTTCAACTGGTGGTATCGGTAGATTCTGACAATAGAGGACTACCCGTATGTTGGGATTGACTTCTCCAAGGATCTTGGCATGCCCGTACCTCCCACAGTAGAATGAGGAGAGATAGGTATGTTTGTTTTTCAAAGTTATTTAATTTTTATTTCTTTTTATATATATCATTTTTTTTATGTGTACCAGAGTATCTGACAACTATGTATCTGTTATGTACAGATGTGTGACCAGTACATCCAGCAGACTTCATGAGGACTAGGTGGCATCCTTGACCAGAGGTAGGACCACCCGTAGCTATTATACCAGCAACAGTAGCAGAGGGACCTCCAGCCGGAGAGGCTAAGAGAGTATTGAGATGGGTGGAGCAAAACCTCATCGTGCTCACTTGTACAGTCCCTATGGAAGAGATCGAGGATATCCCACCATCGATGCAACCTCACGTAGTTGGGGTACCACAAACCTGGTTCCAACTCTTCCGCCATTTGGCAAACCCCGTTGTTCACTATGGTAGGGCCAACAGGCCCCACCCTTAGCTAGGCTGGACTACTTATGTGTGGAGGGCACCTTTTGTATATTTTTGAGGGCATAAGTCCCGTGACTCTTACTGGACATATATTTTTGAGGCACTTGCGCCCACCCATATACTCTGATACTTTCGATATATATATGCATATTTACATATTTTTATGTCTTATGGATTACATTTATTTACAAATGTATTTACATGTGCGTGTGTGTTCTTTTTCTTAAATGTGTGCAAAATGCCAATCTAATACATGATGAGCTAGAGTATCTGTGATTTGATTCAATCTCCTAGGAACATGGATATATGTAATGTAATCAAAGCTTCGTTCTAAGAGATGTACCCTAAGGAACCGTCAGTGTAGAGTAGGATCGTAAATGCGGTAAACCCCATTTAATTGGGCACAACCAACTGAGCGTTCAAGTAGACCTGGAGGTGAGAGATATCATGCGACAAAGAATCACAAAGAAAATCTAGAACTGTGTTGTATTCGAAGACATTGTTTGTGTCATCACATAAACAGATACCTCCTGAAGATAGAAACTGGCCTTGAGGTCTGAAAATCACCCAAGTTGCGGAAGAAAGCCTCCGAGTGTGCCAGATAGTGTCATCTGCAAACCCAACGAACACCTATGACTCACTTGACATATGCCACAGTGAAACAATGACATAAAAAATGACACATCTATAAAACCAAAAAAACAAGAACTAAAAGAGCAAAGTACAAGAACTATACATATGTACAAGAAGTCACCCAAGGTGACCCACCTGCGAGTAATACTTCTTGAGGTAAAGCCCATTTCTAGGCTCTTCCAAATAATTTTCCTCAAAGTCCACCAGATGATAAGCGCCCTTCTTTAGAACCTCCTTCACAATGAAAGGTCCAAACCACATGGGTTTGAACTTTCCTGGCCCCGAGGGGTCCTTATCTTGGTCGTAGACCAGGACAAGGTCACCTTCAGAGAAAATCTGAGGACGAACAGAACAATCATACAGACACTTGACTTTTTGTTTGTGAGACTCGTTAGCTAAGGCCACATCACGACGTTGCTCATTGAGTTGCTTGAGATATAATAAATGCTCTCCAAGTGGTGAAGTGTCTGGCAATAACTGTACTGCCAACTTTAGAGACGGGATCTGGCACTCTATAGGCAAGACTGCTTCCAGCCCGTAGACGAGTTGAAAAGGTGAGAAATTGATTGCAGTCTTAATAGATGTTCGATAGGCCCATAATGTCGAGTATAACATCAAATACCAATTTGACTTGGCCGAATTGATCGTTCATTGTAGAATAGTCTTAAGAGATTTATTTATAGCTTCCACCTGACCATTCAGTTGTGGGTAGTAGGGTGATGAATGTTCTTGCATCAAACGAAGTTTTGATGTTAACTCGGACATCATTTTATTCTGAAAGTGACTGCCATGGTTAGTGAAAATCTCTCTCAGGACGTCAAACCTTGCTATTATTTGGTTAAACAAAAAGAGAGTTGTTGTCTCGCCATCATATTTGAACGTTGGCATAGCCTCAACACACTTCATGAAGTAGTCTACTAGTACGATGATATAATGGTGACCCTTTGGTGAAGGGGGGTTGCATGTAGTGTAATCAATCCCCCACTTGGTGAAGGGACCAACTCTGATGATGGGAAAAATGGGAGCAGGATGTGCCCTCATCTTCCGAGAGAAGATCTAACACAGGTGGAACTTCTTGACCAATTCAACACAATCTTTGATTAATTTCGGCCAAAAGTAACTAGCTCGTAGAATCTTTTGGGTTGTTTCCAACCCAGAAAAATGACCACCACATGCTCCAGTGTGGAAATCGTTAAGAATGATTTCCCCTTCTTCATGAGTGAGACACCGACGAAGGATGCAATCTATACCTCGATGATACAAAGTGTCCTCGAGTATGAGATAGTTCTTGGCCTGATGGAGTATACGGTGACACTCATCACGAGAAGCAGAGGAAGGGCACTTCAAAGTCTGGAGATAGAATAGTATGTCTCCATACCAAGGGTATGAAGACGTGATCAAAAACATGTTTCCTCTAATAGGTGACTCCTTAGGTGTAACTTCACCTGATTTGATTGAAAGTTCCAAGATGAGTTCCGCGAAGACCAACAACTTTCTGGATTTCAATGAAACAAAATCCAAGTAAAATTATTTTAGGATAACTATCCATCTACTAGTATTTCCGCCAATTACACGTTGTGTCAACATGTATTGAAACAGATACACAATGGCAATGATGGTGGTCTTGCGAAACAAGATATAATGATGGGACCGTTGGATAGCATGAACTGTTGCCAACACAAGTTTTTCAACATGGGAGTAATTGAATTCTAATCTAAACAGGCCTCGGCTTAGGTAATAAATCATGTATTCTTCGAGCCAATCATCCTCCTGAACCAAGACCATACCAATGGTCGACTCTGCAGTGGGCAAGTACAATAAGAAATATTTTTTATAATTGGGTGGTCGAAGCAGAGGGGTAGATGTGAGGGCGTGTTTCAAAACTTCGAAAGAGCATTGAGTGGCTTTGTCCCAATGAAAAGGAACATCCTTCTTTAGTAAACACATGAAGCCCTTTGTGATCTTGTCATAGTTTGCGATGAAACACCGTAAATAGTTTTCTTTTCCCTGTAAACTCTGAATTTGAGGGACTGTGCATGGGGAAGGAAACTAAACTATCACCTCAACCTTTAGAGGATCGACCATGATCCTTGTTGTTGAAACTATGAAACCTAGCAGATGACCCAACATTACGCAAAAACTGCATTTTTTTGGATTCAAGCAAATCCGATAGTAGCGACATCGCTCAAAGATGAGTCGGAGGTGTGTGGGATGATCATCTCTCTTGCAAGATCATGATGCTAAATCATCAAGGTAAGCCTCAACTATATGTTTGAGATCGTGGAAAGAAAAAGACATGGCCCGCTGAAAAGTAGCTCCAACATTTTTTAGACCAAAAGGCATCTTCTAATAAGCGAATGTACCCCACGGAAAAATGAAAGCGGTTTTGTGTTGGTCTTTGGGTTTGATCTATATCTGATTGTATCCCGAAAAACCATCCATAAAAGAAAGGCCTCTCAACCTGTGCATTCATTGACTATCTAGTCGATAAATGCCGTGGGGAAATTATCCTTTGGATAGGCCTTGTTCAAATCATGGAAGTTTGTACATACGCGAATCGTACCCTGTTTTTTGTTGACTGGAAGGGGGTTTGACACCCATTGAGTCAATTGGATGGGGTAGATGAAACCAACTTGGAGCAGTTTCTCTACTTCAGCCTTAATAGCTGCTACTTTCTTAGGATTAACCAGATGAAGCTTCTGCCGGACTGGCTTATCGTCAAGATATGTCATGATTTCATGTTCGACGATTCTTGGATCTATGCCTGGAATTTCCTTGTAAGACTAGGAAAACACGTCGCATAATTCTTTAAATAAGTCCATGTAGAATCGAATCTCCTTGGGGGATTAGTCCACTCCGACGAAGACATTCTCCATGATGCCAGGGGTTTTGGAGATGTCAATAGGTATCATTTTAGCAATGGTTTCCATATTTCCTTCAGCGTAAATTGTGTGCATAGACAAAGGATTGATAGGACAAGATCTATCTCCAGTCATAGTAAAAGTGAATTCACCTACCTCAATTCTTATTAAATCTAGGAGGAAATAAGATCTGTGATGGAGATCATCCCATGGTCTGTCCGGACTAGTCATTGCCTCAATAATCGGCTCGTCTGAGGGAAATACTAAGTCTAAAGAATTGGTATCAACAAGGGAACCTTGAGCCCAAATAGGCTCGAGAACCGGATCTAACTCCTATGTGGGAGTCATATCAGAATCCGTGGAAGCTTGCTGGACTATAGAGTATGCAACCTCTACCACAGACAAAGGCATGGCCATGCCATGGTGCCCTATCCCTTCCATCGTGGCTGATGGGGAAGGAAGATTCCACGGATCGTGAAAGTAAGTCATGCGAAATGACAAGATTTGAAAATTTTCATCCCTGGGCTAGTCAGGGACAGTCGATATGTAATTGACATTGTCAGTTGGAGGCGAGTAATCAAAAGTACCCATCAAAGGTGGGCACAGACCAACCCGTACGTTGATGACACCGGGATGAGGGTTATCAATCATCGACACCATGGATGCCCCCGATGAAGGGTCAGGATGGGAGAAGGATAATTGATCAATGGACACATTTTGGCCCTCGTGTAGAAATAACAAGACCTAAAAAACTGGAGTGACCACCTCTTCCATAGCATAGGTCCAACTCCTTCCTAACAAGAGATTGTAGTCTAGAGATGCGTTGACCACTTCAACCTCGATGCACATGGTCTTCCCCCCTAACTGCACGGGGAAAGTGGGGATGATTCCATGTGGTTGGAATGAATGACCGCCAAAAGTAGTAAGAAGAGTAGGTGACAGAGACAAAATAGTTTGGCTAATGGCCTTCCAACACACCAATGACATCACACACGTTGAGGTGTCCTCATCAACCACCGTGTGGAAAATATTTCGGGTAAAAGTTTTTTTGGTGTAAGCCACTACTATCTAAAACACCATGTGGTAAGGGAGACGAGGTTTTAAGTCGGTTGTATCAAGCATGATTTTTCCCGGATTACAAGTCTCAGCAGATCCTAAGGCAGCTAATAGGGCCTTTCTCTAGGAAGGGTAGCTCTGGAGGACCTCCAAAGTGGACATGGCACAAGGAGTTTGAGAAAAATATTCCACCACAAAGTAGTTATGGGCAGCCCTTGCATTTGGATTGTGGGAAGATTTCTTGAATGCACCTTTTGGGATGTGTGTCATTGTTTCACCCAACGTCTTCTCAATATAGAGAGGAAGAGGTGGGTTTTTAGCTTCTTTACCCTTCTCAGAGGTGTCTGGAATTCCGTAGTCGTGTGCACTAGTCATTATATAGGAATCACCTTTCATCATATACACATTTGTAGACGAAGGATTACTAGAAGATGAAGGGGGTCCCTGACTGCCCCCATCCGCGCTCAAAGAGGCTTGAGTCAAATTTATCCCATGAGGAACTAGGTTCGTTAACACAACAAACTACTGCTGTGCCAATAAATTTTGGGCCTCCACAAGTCGAGGGCACAGGTGAGTCAGATGGTCTTCCATGTAAAGGTGACACGGATACCTCAATTTTTTTATCTCTATGTTTCCCTCGCCATCATTATTGGTGGGTTTCTTATCCCCCTTACCCTTCTTTCAATGTTTCTTCTTTCCATCAGGCTGTTGGGTGGCCTTCAGGTTTGTTGATTGCACACTGTGTACATCTAATGTTTGGGTAGCGGGAGCAGCTGAACTAGTGGTCTAGATCACTGTCGTCTGCTGTATTTCCAATTGCTGCAATTGACTTGATAGTTGATCAGTGGGGTTCGTTTGTGCTAAACCAAAAATACCATCGGCATGTGGTCCAGACATTTTTCTGGATTTGTCAAGTACCGACCACGGTGCGTATGTAAATATTCCGTAAAGTAAACCAGACTGAGAGTAAATCAACTCTAGTTGTTGAGCTCTCATTATCACTTCCTCTTCTGAAAATAACCCTGATGTTGCTACATCTTTGGATAACTAAGGTACCAAAGACTTAAGGAACCACTCAAGCAGGAATGCTGGTGGGACTGGTACTTTTATCAAACTCTTCCTGCATCTCCATTCTTGGATGTGATCGGAGATATGGTTCACCTTTTTCTTCTTAAAGTTGGCCAACAATTCGGTGTCGACGTCATATCTCATAGGTAATTGAAAATGGTTTAATAAAACCATTGCAAATTCGCCAAAGGTAGATTATCTTGAGTAGTCGAGCTCGATGTACCATTTCACAGTGCATTGAAACAAATGCAACTGGACGAAGTCATCTCTCAATGAGTTGGACAAGCACCATAGATGGAAGGTAGTCACATGATCGCTTGGATCTTCATTAGGCTTAGCTTCAAACTTTGGAATGCCCAAAGGAAACTTGGTTGGCATAGGAGGCCAATGTGTATCATGATAGATGGGGTCGTTTAGTAACCTTGACAAGTCTGGCAGATGCAAAGTTGCCAAAAATAGAATTTTGGGTTGTTGCTTATAACCAGGGAAAAAGGAGCTTGGAGTTTGGCTTGTAGCAGGTTGCCAGGAAAAGTTTGGTTGCTGGCCAGGGTTCTGGTAAAAACCACGGCCGTGACCAACATACAGGTTCTATGCTTGTTGATACATCATCGACTGAATCCCATAATAGAATGTAGAAGGTTGGGCTTCCATTGCATTCCAAGGATTTCGATAAGGATTGCCCCCTGTCGATCCGAAAGGCATAGGTCCTAAGAATTTCCTCGGGTTCCATTGGCTATGGAAGGGGTTGCCCCCAGTCGGCATCCCTGATGAGGGAAATAATCCTATCCATGGATTCCAAGGTCCTTGTGAGGAATGAATTCCTGAATTTTCCCCCTGTGCAGGAATAGTACCCAGCATGGGGTTTTTTTTTCCATAACTAGGGTTGCCCCCGGTCGAGATAAAAGCTGATGAGAAAGAGTTGTTACCAAACGCGTCGAACAAAGAGAATGTCATCAAACTTACCAGCATGCTATAAGAAGGAATTCCTTGACTACCTGCTCCAAACGAACTATAGTTTACGTTCGGCCTGGCGGAGTGCTGGTGAGCACCATCGAGCAAAGGGGACGAAGGAGGTATATGAACCCCTCCGTAATGGAAAGAATTATATGCAGATGAAGTCCCCCCCATGGATCCTTGCAGAGGAGTGTTCGAGCTCCCTACCCCCAGACCTAAAGTCTATAGAGTGGAGTAGGAAAGGACAGATTTCGTGTCAAATCCAGGCATCTCGTATGAAAACGGAGGGCCTATCGCACTCTGGGTTAAAGGAGCAGTGATCGCTGCCATAGACGAAAACAGACCATTGCCCGAGGTAGAGGTGGTTGAGACCATAATGGTCCAGACCGAAGACCCCTGTAGTGACACTTGTAGAGGGGATATGAGAATTCCCTGAAGAAGTCATATCATTTGTTTCCATCGCTTCTTGTGACACTACCTGACGCTCGTAAGGGTCAACCTGTAAGATGATGGGTGTCGATAGATCAGTGATCGGAGGGTTATAGGGACCAAGAGCTTCCACTCCAAGGTTAGAAATGGTTGGTTCCTCCGGAATCAAATGTTCTCCTCTTGGATATGAGTCGAGTACAGTTTTTTGTGGCCTGATCGCCTCAAAAGACCCTTGTTGGTCGTGTTTTCACCTTAGCGGTGGCGGGGGTGGCTCTAGATTAACTAGCAGCAGGCCAAGAAGCCTTCGTGACCGGTGGAGCTTCTGATCCTCCATTGTGTGAGAAGATCTAAGACACACTAGGGCTTTCTATTAATGTTCAAGAACCAACACACACTAGAAAAATATCCTATGAGATAAGACAAACAAATCACTAGCTAGTTGGAAGAACAGTTACACCAACCAACACTAGAGAAACTTACTGGTGCAAGTGCATCTCGAATAAGGAAGCACCCTCTGGGTGTACTCTGCAAAGTGTGGCCTGATGTCTACCCTAGGTACCATGGTATACCCCTACAGTCACTTGTGTAAGTCACTAAGATAAAGGCAACTAGGTTGCCAGCACGCGAATAGTCACCAGGCGGGTATAGTCGATAGTCGGGTGGACCGCAATGAGCAGGGTATCAAGCTCAAAACCTATCAAGGGTATCAAAATAAAGTGTTCTGAAAGACAAATGAGGACCTTGAATGGATTCGAGACCCACGAAGCTCCATGGCAAATGTGATCAACGGAATACCAAGATAAGCCCTCTATATGCGTTCCCCACTATGCTTGGTTCAGCTTTGGAGGGGTTATCTCCTCTACCTTTCCACACATAACCTCATGTTTATCCCCTGTGTTACAGGGGGGTCCCAGATAACTTTCACGATTACTGGACTTTTTGGCACTCCCTAGCATATACTCTTATGTTTGTTTTTGTAGCCTTGAAGAGTTTCCTCTCCAATCCTAAATCAAGGCTACAAACATAAAGTCTAATAATTTTTAATTAAGCATTAATTTTAGTGGCTATCTTAAGTCAAAGGGATTGGAAGTGAAACCAATGATGTTCTTTAAGAGACAAAAGAGAAGAGCATAAAATGAAACTGAAAATAAACTACTTCTTCTTCACAAACAAAGATTTTCCAATTTAAACTCTTTAATCAAACTTTTTTGTAACTACTTTTTCTCAGATCTTTGAAAAGAAAACCTAAAAAAAGATTTCGCTCGACTATGAGCTACTTAATTTCCTAAGTATTCAAATAAGAACTTAAGAAAACTTTATTTTTCCTTGATAAATAAAGCAACTAACCTAAACTACTTTACCAAACAAAGAAATGAAAAACTCTTTTTTTTTTATTGTTTTTTTGCTTCAAAACAAGAAATTTGAAAATGAAATATTTTATTTTCTTCTAAAGAAAAAAAGGGGAAAATGAACACAAGACAAGACTAAGAAATGACTTCTATCCCACCATGGATCGCAGGGAGTCACTGACAGTACCAAACAGGCAGATCAGAACAGAGTCACCAACTCATCTAAAAACCCTAATAAAGAAAAAACAAGAAATATTTGATCAAGAAAAGCTAAACTGAAGTCAAACCTAAGCTACAGACTGTTATAACAGAGACTAGAACTAGGTCAAGAAAACCCCTGAGAAGTATGAATTATGACAGGGACGAGGATGAATGCCTCTTCTTTAAAAAATATTTTCCCAACACATGCATGCTACTAACACTTCAGCAACCAGCGTATGTATGTGGGTTGTCTAAAGGCAGGGCACGTATGTACGCGTGAAGGCCCACTATAGGTCGCGTACACCTCTATAACTTCTCAAAAAAAAAAAAAAATGAAAAACAACAGTCAAGCACAGGCAGGGAGTATTGGTATGGAAGACCAAAATCCCTTAAAGACACCAAAGCTTACAGAAACTCAAAAAATAGTAAATAAACTGATTCAAAATACCCTAAAAAATATCCCTAAAAAACCCTAGAGATTTCCCCAGTATGGTTGCAATTCTGCTATAGTGGGAAAATCCCCTACAGACTACACCAAGGTTCTAAAGTGTAGGTAGAGATAACCATCTAAAGTCTCCTACTTTTAACAACTATCCCGACATTACCCCACAATCATATATAAAAAACAAAGTATAGGGATCCGGTAAGCCTACCTTAAACTCCGCATCCGATGTCGATCCCTTTGCGCTCAGTTGTTTCTCGACTGCAGATATCCTCCCAAGACCAACATGCATTCACCAAAAGACAAACAAGAAACTACAAGCATGCATTCTATATATGGATTAGTGGGTTAGATATAATAACAAACATACAAATAAATCATGAATATTGAAGATATCATTTGGCAGGATGGGAAAATTATTTATTTATATTAATCTCGCAAAGTCGCTTACAATATGAGACCAACAACTACTCCTCGAACTTGCTCCTGGGATCCTCTTCACCATGCACCAACTTCTTCCACGTATCCTTCTCCTTTTCAGTTCTCTGTAGAGAAATGGAAAGGGTTTGCAATGGAGGAAAAAAGGTTGAAAAAGGAATTATGGCTCAAACTCACAATGTGGTTGTAAAATATTGGGGCAAAGGGGGGAAATATAAAAATGGGCAGATTTTCTTTGCTCTCATGCTTCTTGTTGGAAATGGACCCCAACACCTTCTTTTATAGGTTAAAAAGAGATAGTTATTCGGTTGGGTGACTGGCTATGGGTGGTCAAACGGTTTAGGTATCTACCCAAAAACCTGTATCCCTTTGCAACTTTCTATTTTTCGTGCTTTTGTGAGTATACGCGGGCTGTAATGGCTCATCAAGACTGTGTACGTAGGCAGTAGTGGTGCAGGGTGCGTACATCTTCAAAAATATGGTTTTTTAAAAGAGTTGTTTAATGATGGCTTGGCCAAGATAGCAAGTAAGATGGCCTGATGCCAAGTATGTATGTCTGGCAAATCAGGTTTATAACAAGAATACATATTGATGTTTCCCTCTATTCAATTGTTCATAAAAGTTTCTATATTCATTGGTAGAGAATTAGTATAATTATGTGTTATGATATACTATTAGATCTGTTGTTAATCCATGCCTATTTTCTTTGATCCTTGGGAGGTTTTCATGTATGAATCATATCTAGGAACATCCTTAGTTTATATCTCTATTACTATCTTAGGCGCTAGTAGAACCTAAGGGAGATCAACTCCTGTAGGGTGAAAAATCCTTACAACAGAGGGCCATGGACATTGCATTTGTGGGTGAAAAGGACAAGTTCATGGTGATTTACCTTGATAACATCACCATCTTTTCAAAGTTTGATGATGAACAATTGCATCACCTAGAGTAAATATTTCAAAAATGCAGAAGGTATGGAATCTCTTTGAATCCAAAAAAATCTCATTTTTCTATGTTAGAAGGAAATCTCCTAGCCCACATTATATCTACAGGAGGGATAAAGATAGACCTGGAAAGGGTAGATTCCATTCTGAAAATTGACATCCCCAAAAGTAAGAAGGCCATGCAGTCTTTTATAGGAAAAATAAATTTCTTGAGGCATTTTGTACCAAATTTTGTTGAGATCATCAAGCTTGTTACTAACATGTTGAAAAATGATGCTGACATTAAATGGACACAAGAAGCCACGTCATCCTTCCAAAGGATAAAGAAGGATTTGATTGAAGCCCTCGTTCTGGTTAGTCTAGATTAGTCCAAAGAATTCCTAGTGTTCTCTTTTTCCTCTGACGAGACTATTGCAATTGTAATGCTTCAAAAGAATGAAGATGGGTATGAAAAACCCATTTCCTTCTTCAACAAATCACTCAGGAATGCTGAATTGAAATATGACATATTGGAGAAGTAGGATTATGCCTTAGTCAAATCCTTGAAGTCCTTCAGGGTTTATGTTCTGAAATCCAACACAAAAACTTATGTTCCTAGCAACAGTGTGAAGGATATCCTTGTCAAACCAGACAATGAGGGGAAGAGGGGAAAATGGATAGTCAAACTTCTGAAATATGATCTACACATAAATCCCACTAAACTAATCAAGGGACAGGGCCTTGCAAAACTGTTATCTGATTCAAATTGTAAGGCACTAGAATTGCACCATATCTTCAACCAGTCAGATTATCCACTGATACAAAATGGGAAGAACACCATGTAGGTACTTGATAAGTATTCTATTTCATTTTGGTATAGAGATGTCATTTATTTTTTACAACACCTAGAATTCCCACCAGAGTTGGAAAAATCCAAAACTAGGTCTCTTAAATTAAAGGCTGTAAAATATTGCATTTAAATTAGAATTTTTATTGGAAAGACCCTGATGGTATTTTGCTTAAATGTCTGGATGAAGATGTGTCAAAACAGGTTTTAAATGATATGCATAAAGGAGTTTTTGACTCATACTTTGGGTCAAGTAATACAATTTTTCCTTGCCGCCAAATGAAATACTGTGGTGTCGCATGTTGTTGGGGATGTTGGGTGTCCTAAACCTATTAAGGGGTCCTAAATCCCTTTAGCTCAACAATAGGAACCAAACCTGCCACCAAGGCCCAATTAGACTATGCAACGTTTAATGGTGGAATGGTTCTCTAGATATTGCAATCTGACCAATTAATCGATGGGATTTACGTAGTGATCGATGGGATGTCTTCTTATGAAAACTCCTTCTTTCATTCGAACGTTCTCTTTTTTTATTTTATATTATAGGTGGGACAGACATAAGATAAATTTTGGTATAAACCAACTAGATAACAAAGGAAAAGGACTTAACTATTGAATAAGGCTGAGTTAGAGATAACCCTTCTACTCAAGCATGTAGAAAATGATCCTTACACCTACAACAAGCCTAGTACTAATACATTAACTTGTTGGTGTTCCAATTATTGACTGAGATACGATTATCAAGAGAAAACATACATGCAATAAATGATGGCAAAAAAAATAGTTTTCTTAACTCTAATCATCAATCACATATCAACACAACGATTTAATTTTCACCATTAAAGACAAGAACTATAAAAATATTGAATCAGATAACTTATCAACAAATTTAGAGACTCTTACTCGTTACAACATCCATTCATGAGATAAAATTAGAAATAATTCTTCTTCATATCCAATCATACATGCTTTTGATGAAAAACACAAAATTGTCTCTGGTCCTAAATACGACTTCTTAATTAAGGAAGCTCTGAAATAGTTCTTTACAAATCCAAAAAATGAGGGTATTTGCAACAACCATTAAACTTTGGCTAACAGGTTGATCCTCTTATTTATAACATATTATTAACTAAAAATAACTATCAAAAGTGCAGCTAAGTAAAATAAAAACTTGGCACATGGCACTTTCATCTCTCAGTCTTCTAAGAGTCTTCAAAGGATCTCACTTGAGTGGATGACTCTGCTCGTACTCTGACCATTTGATGAAGAGATCCTCGGATGTGTTGGAAGATGGGAATCTATGTTGTTCCATTGGGGCCAAAAGGATCTCTCTTATATTTACTTTGCATGCCTAATACTTGACTATTATAGCACTTAACTGCTGCAACACAGTTCGATCCTTGATCGAGTGTTCCATGAACTGTTGCACTTGACCTGGCGCCATGTTCGCNATTTGACTATGTCACGCAAGTCGACAAAGTCATTGTGTATGCCGAATTAAGGGAGGCCGATGTCTCTCATTTCTCAGTTGATCTTGGTCCAACTCTTTTCGTACTAGGCCCATTTCTCTTGGATATCCTGATGAGGTTCTTGAGCCATTTTTACCCAATATTCGATCGACTTCTTTAAGCAGTTGATGATGCTTTCCCTTAGTACCCAGATGTCGTGCTCTTCGGCATCTCGGCCCTGTTGAACCGTGATGATGTAGTCGATCCTTTCGATGGCTTGGTGTGATTTCTCATACCACCTTTCCATATCCTTTCATGTCACCAACAACATGAGGGTGTCTTCTTGAAGCTCGACTATACTTGCAGTGAATAGGTGCCGCTCATATGTAAATTTATTGTAGGCCTCCTGGAATTCGCTTCTCAGGAACACCGTGGCCTGTGTGGTGTCCTGGTAATATTTCGGCAAATGGAGTATATGTTCCAAATCCTTCAGTGCAGTGGCTAGCTCCTTTTTATCCCTTTTCTCTCTGTCCAGGGTGGCATCTTTGATTGTCATCCCTGCGTCGATAAGCTCGGATGTCTTGGCATGCTCCGTGTTAATCAATGTTTCCTCTGTGGTGATGAGGATGGAGTAATATAGAGTAATCCTCCTCTTCCTATTGGTTCTCTTCATGATATATTTCCTTTTCCAGTCATAGGAGATTTCATGTATATCAGCAACTTCATCCACAGGTTCGAGGATTTGTTGATCTCCCCAGGTAAGCATATTTCCCAGGCTTCCGACGGTGTATATTTGTTCAAGAATGGGTTCTTGAACCTCTTCCATGTGTTGTGAAGGTCTGGCCTCTCATTGTTTCTTGTTGGGAGGTTGAGTACCGATTGAAATTGAAGCATCGGAGATAGGCTTGGTACTTACTTGATAATCGGCTGTTGAGATGTCGATTTCCTGTTGTGGAGCTTATTCCTTTTGTTTTCCCAACCCTGGCTTGTCTATCGAAATATCCATTTGGGTCTCTGGTACATCGAGTAGAACAGTGTCTAAGACACTTTAGACCTCCTATTCATTCTGTGGAAGGCCCTGAATTTGAGCATCAAGAGCTGGGGAAGATGCCTTCTCGGGCTCCTTTTCCTCTGTGATCTGCACAGAAGTCACCAGGGACACCTATGAACTTTATTCATCATCATAGATTGTTATCAAGCCATGAAGGGGGTTTTGTGCACTTTCTCTCCCTGATATTCTCATTATCTCTGGCTGAGCTGAAATGTCCCCCGGTGATCCGCCCTGTGGCATTGTAACTTCAGGTTTATCTAACCCAACGATTTCATCAATTTGTATTAGCTCACGACTGCTTGGACCTACCTGAATTTCATCTAGGTTGTCGGCAAGGCCCCTTGTCATTCCTACAAGGTCCAGGTCATATTGTAGTTGATCAATTACTTGCTGCACCTATTCTATCATGCGTAATCCACTTGCCCGTGCATCAGGTGTCATAGGAAATCCCATGTTCTGCGTTGGAGCCACTAGAGGAAACTTTGTTTCTTTTGTCACTCTGATTTATTCACTAGCTCTAAGGGCCTCTCAAGTCGACTGTTCTATAGTTGTCGCATGTTCATACAAGATCATGACCCTGAACCTGGTCATTTTGGGGTCGGCCATCCTTTCTACCATCTCGTCCTAGTCTTGGGAATTTTTTGTGAAGACTTCATCTTCAAATTTGTTATGGGTGTACAACCAGTAGGAAGACACTTGTGAAGCATGTTGCAAGACCAGGCCCTTTGGATCATGCTTGTGGAATCAACATTTATGGAATATGAACTCGATTTGTCTCATCCCTTCTTGTTTGGCTTGAGTGGTATCCTTTACCAAGTATAAACCTACATGGAAACCATAGGGTATGAATGCTTGCTTCTTGTCCTTGACCAGGGTGGCGTTGTAGCCTTGTAAGATGGTTTGATAGAATATTTCTCCTACTACAAGTCTGTCCAGAACATGAGCTGGTAGGATATGTGGTGCTCTGGTGGCCCCAAAAACCTTGATGTAGGTGTCGCACTCATCCAAGTACCAGTGTCCTACCTTGGATATCATTTTCTTGGTCGCAACTGATAGTCTCAAGCATTCCTTCTTAAAAATAATAAAATAAATTCACACGATGAATTCATCATAGATGAGGGAGTAAGACTTCTTGTACCCATTTTCCCATATCACACTGAATTAGACGTGGAGCAGGAGCTCTGCAACATGCCAACTCATATTCATGCCGACGAAGATGTTTTTGGTGCACATGACATCGAGAAATTATGAACCCATGAATAAATATGGCATCTCTCCTTCCTTTGACATCTGAGCCTATTGTATACAAATGCTCAGTTGTTTAGAAATTATCACTCCCGAGTTGAAACCGCTCCCAGAGATCACCACTGTGTAAGCCAAGGGCATCCATGCCTCTGAAAATATGGAGCAATCCTTCTCTCCATATAATCAAAAGATGAGAGCCATCAAATAGATGTATACCTCCCTTAAATTGGTTTCCTCGTACCAGTCAGTTCTTTGGTTGGTGTACTTCTTGTCCTCCCTCCACCATGAGGCCATCACCTGACCATTGTTGTGGAATTCATAGAACTTCACCACGAAGTCTGTGTTTAGTCGCTCCTCAGGATCTCTTAGCTTGTAGTATTTCTGAAATTATATCGGTAAGAACACTCCAACACACCCACCATTTTCATCATTGATTAAACATTTATGTGTGTCTGTGTGGTCGATGAGCCACTTCAGGACTTCAATACAGGAAAAAACAGGGGTTCTACTTGCCACCATATGCCGGTATGATAGTCGGATGTTCGAGAACACCTCGTCATCGAGCGCTCTTACATATGGATCGTTGTGTTGGACATATTCTGGGTATTCCTCCCCACTGATCTTGTTAAATATTTCTCCCCAATGTGGGAGCGCCATCTTGGACCATGTTCTTTCCTCTAGAGTATCTCCAAAGGAGGAAGGCTGGATGAAAACCTTCTTCATCATTATCTTAATGACAGGTTCCAGCTTCGGGGCGTATTCTAATTGTTTTTCGATCCCTGGCGAAGAGCCTTCACCTATCTATGGTTCTTTCAGCTTCAGTGCCCTTGACGATCGTCTAGTGGTTGGATTTCATGGCGACATTGTTCCTGCAATTTAAAATAAAATTTTAGAGACTGTGTAAAGAAAAAAACCAGATAAAAAATACATAAATTGTAGCCATGTAAAATTTGCAGACTTGGATACACACCTATGAAGTTTGTTAAAACCTGGTTATTTTGATACTCATAGGATCTCTGCAGGCTTCAAATTATTTGTCTTTATTCTTCAGATGCTCTGTAATTTCCTTGCACGCAGAATGATTTTGTTTACAATGGCCCAAGAGAATTTAAACAGGGAATAAGTTACCGTGTCACATCAGCCATTCAATTCGAGTTATGAGTGAAATTTTAACAATCTGTCACCGAATCTCTAAAAATTAAATTCATCGTGGGTTGAAAGTGGAGGCGCAGGTGTTGATGTGGTCTATCAGTGATTTTAAACGGCTAGCATGAGGTAGAAACTAATGCAGGATTTGTTATTAATTAGCTCCTTAAATGCTCAAAATCTATTTGTACCTAATGCTAAAACATCCCATAGTGTCGCTCTCTCAGTGGGTGGATCGGGGATCGGGGATGTGCTATGAACGTTTTCATTGATGTCCTTCTATAAAAATCTTTCGACACCGATCAATCTCACCGTACAATGATTTTGTGTGACTCGGACCTAGGGAACCAAGACTCAGGGTAAAACTAGACCGTGCGGTTCTCCAATCTAGTAAAGACATGTGGCGTTGAAGATCGGTGACCTAATTCGCATGTAATAATCAGAGTTGGGAATTTCCTCAAGTTATTTGTTCTAAAACAAATGTTAGCTTGTCGATGCTGAAAAAGTATCCAGTATTGGAGATCGACGATAAACCTATCAAGTGATTTCTTAGGATTAGCTTCGTCGAAAAAGTCCCGATGTCGAAAACACATCGGGGATCGGTGATCTAGAATATCCTTTAGCGTGGTCAGAATGTTTGTTGTGATCCTTTTAGGTTTTCCTCGATTCCAATAAGCGCGTCGGGTATCGGCTATCAGTGATATATTTTCTTTCTTTGTTAACATCTATTCCCCTCGTATTTTACCGATGTCAAAGGGGAATCAACTACCGATGATATCCTTATGCAAGACTTTGACACAAAAGAAAACTTCATTTTGCCGATGCTGATGGAGATCGACCCTCGATCACTCAGGTTTCCCGAGTGGTTCTTTTCCTTCTTTGAGTTCCTTCCAATGTCGGATCTGAGCGCGTCAGGTGAAGTGTTGCGGTTGTCGATTCTTTATTCAAGTGTTAAGGCCCTTTAATTCATAGGGTTCCATAAGTTCAAACAAAACTAAAATGGTGATGAGAGTCATGAGAATAAGAAAAGACAAAACATTTATGGAAATGAAGTTGAATCAGACAGTGAAAAAGATCACGTGGTACCCAAAAAAGAAAAAAATTAACAGAGGGTTTTTAGGATGTGTTGAGTGCTCAACAAATGGTGACTTACTGGGTGAAAGAAAAATCTCTATTCCTACCTCGGGCTTACGTGAAGGTGATGCAAGATATGATTAAGAACTTAAGTAGTTTTTTATCAGAGTCTCTTTTATCCTTGCATTTGAAATTCCCTAGTTGGTGCATTTGGGCCTGCCTATGAGGTTTTCAACCTTTATTCCACCTTTGTTTCCTGTAACCCTGACTCACGCCCCCTTTTACAAGAGTCTAGTAAAGCATTCACTAGCACTAGGACCTTTAGTTACCCTTATTCACTTGATACGGTGTTTCTCCACTGTCAGTGAGCATCCATAGCCCCGATGGAGTCACCTCGACATCACAGACCTTGCTCCACTGCCAGCGAGCATCCATAACCTTGATATAGTTATCTGCATACCCTCTCCTACTATGCGCTCATTTGATATAGTTGATTTTATTTCGGCATAATTCCCTGAGTGAGTGGGAGAGGAGGACATCTGTTATTTGCAAAATGAGATGGTTAAGGTGAAATTTTGCTAGCTCTATCTCTGAGGTACATGTAGTCCTTTCCAGCTTACCATATTTCCCTTAAGGTTTTACCAGACCTCCAGGAAGACACGTCATCACTTTTCCAAGGTTGTTCATCTTGTGTTTTATGTGAGCGATGAGTCAAGAATAGATTTCATCATATCGCATAAATTGTGGTCAACCACCATCTTGCTAAACATAATCTTCAAAATTGCCGAAGTACTATAGCAAGAAACAAAAAAAAAATGCATTCTGCAATCGACCTAGATAAAATAAAACATCATGAAAATACACACAAAATTAAAGAAAAAAATAAGCATTGCTAAGATAAGAACAAATTCTCATGAGCTCTATAGTGAAACTAGGCATTGATCAATTCCTAAAACACCATGGGATGAAAGAGTGTGTCACCTTTGTGACACTAAGAAGGTTGAAGATGAAAAACACTTTCTCTTAGATTGTCTAGCCTATACCCATATTAGATCTCATTTTCAAAATATTTATCACACTACCAACCTTCCTAACCTCTTAACTCAACAAAAGTATGGTGATCTTGGAAAGATTCTCTTAATGTTTTTCGAGCACATAAACAAAATTATAAAGAATCACAAGTAATGATTTACCCTCTTAAGGTCTGATAGACCAATTCTATCTTAGTGGATGTTAATCATCATCATCATCATCATCATATAATGGAAATACAGTCTTAGGGCTTGGCCATTCACTGGGAGGGCGTCAGGTTCCCCCCTTAGATTCTGTAGTCGATACGCGCCTACCCCAATCTTCTCGGCCACCTAGAAAGGTCCGAGCCATAGATTCTGAAACTTAGATTGTTTTCCTTTCAGTTCATTTTCTCTGTCCCACTTTAGGACTATGTCTCCCACTTCAAAATTCTTCTCTTTATCCTTATTCTTATCAAACCACCTTTTCACTATTTGTTGATGAGCTATGAAATTTGATTTTTCTTTCTCCCTTTCTTCTTCCAACATGAGGAGGGTATCAATTCTTTGTTGTATTACTGATGAGGGTTGTCCTCTCGAATCCTGATAAAGTTGAAGGGATGGAAGATATATCCCATTCGAGAGAATGGCTTCCTGTCCATATACCAGAAAGTATGGGGACTTCCCTATAGCTTCCTTGGGTGTAACTCTATCGACCCATAAATAATTATGAAGTGAACTATGCCAATTCCTCTAGTTGTTTGAACTATTTTCTTCAATATCCTCACTAGGTTCTTATTGTTGATTATGCCACTCCATTCCCCTATGGATAGTAGTTTACAGAGTATATGATTATGATTCCTTTGTCTAGAGAAAACTATGTTAATAGGGTGGAAGAAAAGTAAGCAGCGTTATCAAAAACAAGGACAGAAGGCATACCGAACCTTGTGATCAACTTTTGTTCTATGAATTGGATCACCACCTTTTCATTTACATGAGTCACAAGGATGGCCTCTGCCCATTTCATGAAATAATCTGTGGCAGTTAGTATGTATCTATATTGTTTTGAAGAAATCAGTGCAATGTTTCCTATGATATCTAACCCCCATTACTTGAATGGACTGGAAACGACCACCAGTTGGAGTGGGAGAACTGATCTCTCCTCCCTCCCTGTGCTTATTTGAAAAGTTTTACAGTTTCTAGAATATGTGTGAGCATCCCTAAATAGAGTAGGCCAATAATAGCTAGCTCGCATTATTTTATGAGTAGTGGTGTTTCCTGCGAAATGCCCACCTACAAGACCATCATGGAGCTCCTTCAAAACTTTGTCTGCATATTCACATTCGATACATCTTAAAAGTTCCCCATCATAATTAACACAAAAGAACACCAAATTAATGAGGTGATATTGTGTGGATTTTAACCTAAGGGCCCTCCTCTCCCTAGGATTTAGGTTTTCTGGGCATGTTCCATGATACAGGAGATAAGTCAATTTCTCATACTAGGACTCTTACCCTGGGGAGACATGAAGCTTCACCACACCATAATGTCAATTCATTCTCCCATCCAGGGTCTTCATTTAATTTGTCCTGGGGTTCAAATGCCAATTTTCATAACCCTTGTCCCTTAACCAGTTTAACAGGTTTTATATCTAGATCAAATTCTTGGACTACTGCCATCCAATTTCCTCTTCTTTCCCCCATATCTTGTTGAGTGAATAGGGATCAGACTACAGGGTGAGGCACTATGACTTTGGTATGATTCTTTAGGATGTAAGATCTGGAATGTTTTACTTCCTTATAAACCGCATAAGCCTACTTGTCTATATTAGGATAAATTAATTCGTCCCCTTGGAGATTAGTGCTCATAAATGAGACCAGGGCCTCATTGTGGTCATCATCTTTCAGAGTCAGTACTATAGCTAAAGATTGGTGGGAGGAAAAATTATAGAGGAAGAAATCTTACTAAAATCGAGACTTCGCAACACTAGGGCTTGAGATATCGCACTCTTAATATTTCTGAAATCCCTTTTCCTTTCATCATCCCACTTAAATTCATCATCTTTGTGAATCATTTTTTGTAAGGGTTTGATAGTTTTAGCGAAATCGGGGGTGAATTTTCTTACAAAATTGATTTTCTTGAAGAACAATTGCATAGCCTTTTTGTTGTGAGGTAATGGAATTTGAGCTATAGCCTTAATCATTTCCGGGTCTATGCAAATCCCTGCTTGAGATATAATATGACCTAGCAATTTACCTTCCTCGAGACCAAATATAGTTTTCTTTGGGTTTAAGGAGATACCATATTTCCTACACCTTTCGAAAATCTGGGTTAAGTGTCGAATGTGATCTTCTTTGTTATTTGAATACACAGTCACATTGTCCAAATATACTACTACACACTTGTTGATTAGTCCCCAAAACACTACGTCCATGGCCCTTTGGAAGGTCTCCCATGCATTGATTAACCAAAAGGACATTCGTTTATAAGCGAAAGTTCCCCACTTCGTTCGGAAGGTAGTTTTCAAACCGTCTTCTTCTGAAACTAGAAACTGGTTATAACATGAGAAACTGTCTAGTAGGGAGAAAATATCAGAGATAGACATGGTCTGCAAGAGTTTCTCCATTGGTGGGACTAGGTAGTTATCCTTTTCTGAAGCTCTGTTGAGGTTTTTGAAATCTACGCATAGGTGGATCTCCCCATAATTTTTCCTCACAGGAACCAAATTTTCTACCCATGTGGAGTGTCTAACTTGGAAAATAATCTTGGCATCTAGTAGTTTCTTTAACTCCTGACACATGAAAGGTTCCATGGATGGGTGGTATTTCCGGAGCTTCTGTTGGAAGGGTTCTACTTCAAGTTTTAATGGAATAGTGTGTTGAATGATATGAGTATCATAAGTTTTCATATCTCAGTAGGACCATGTAAAAACATCTTGATATTTCCTGAAAAGTTTGAGATAAACCTTCATTTCCTCTTTAGATACTATCTTGTCGAGATTTATATTTTTGGGGTTTTCTGGGGCTCCTAAATTTATAGTTTCATGCATGGGACAAGAACTCCTCGTATTTGGGTTCTTTGACCCTTTAAATCTTTCCCTTAGGTAAAAAAGGTTTTCTAAATTGGCTATTCCCTTTGGTATCGTGTGAGACCTTGGTTTGTAAATCAGTTGATCTATCTGGGGATCGTTTTCTGCTGATTGTTCCTAGAATACTTCATCGTCAATAACCAAGTCTTTAAAATTATCCTGATTGGTCAAAAAGTTTATGATCTATTCATCGCCTTCAAAGAACTTCCAATTAGAAATATTGTTGGGCACCGACATTTTGTAGAGTATCTCCATAGTGAACTGGGAGGCTTAATAATCTTCTAGAGGTGATATCCTTGTTGGCATAGGGGCAGACCCAGGGTTCAATGCTTCAACAATGCACCAACAAAACCCTAACTATCGGCCCTTTCGGCAACACCTACGAAGCAGGCGAAGTCTCACCCGAGGTGGAGGCAAGGGTGGGTTACAATACTTAGGTGTCTGTAAGCAAGCTGTGACACAGATCTGTGATTACAACTACTTCACAGAGTACTTAAGAACCACATGCATCAACTTATCATATTTATTCACATCGCAGAACAAGCCCTAAGAATAGATCGACGTTGTAATACTGACTAACTACACATTGCACTTAGCATCATAACTTAGATCTAACACATTCAACATAAATAAAGCACTAAGAATTCATATATCTATCTCTCATATATAACAACCAATGCACTTCCTATTGGTAATTCCTCAGGTGTGGAGAGTTGCAATGTATAGTGTTCCTTACTTGTCTAACGATGATTTCAGAATCTCTGAAAACCTTCAATTCTTTAACATTTAAGTCTATGGATTTCTTTAGCCCTTGTACTAGCGCTTCATACACGATGGTGTTGTTTATGCACTCAAATTCTAGTCTACAAGATAGGAAATGTCGTTTACCTTTTGGATCAATGAGGATTCACCTTGCCCCTGACCCTTCTTGCAATTTAGATCCATCAAAGTATAAGGTCCAAATTGGTGAGAAAAAAATGTCAGTTTCCCTTTTCCTACCACTTTCCTCCTTTCCTCCTACTTGTTTCGTGATTTCTAACGCAATTCCTTTGAAGAAGAGGGTTTCCTCTGTCGTTGTCGGAAATTTTTCTTGAAAAATAATTTTGGAGTTCTGAGTGAGAGGGACATCAGATGAGAGGGGGGAGAAATTCCCGAAATAGGAGTCACATGAATAATTTCCTAGAATGGGGAAATCTATCGATGAGGGTTCATTGAGGGTTTCTAAGTCGGTGACAGTATGTTTTAGATATCTTTCCCTGTCGATCTTGATCATATTAGCATGTCCCTTTAATGGTATTGAAAGGTGAGCCCAGTCTATACTAAAGTATCCATTTAACTTCTCATACCAATATCAACTCAATAACAATCCATAATATTCTAGGATATCTACTAAAGTGATGTCAATTACTTGCACAAATTTAGGGTGTGTCTCTATTCTAATCATTACATCTTTGAGTTCTCCCATGACCTTCACCTGGGTTATGTCTAGTTGTATAACATGTTTATCGCTTTTGAGAGGGACTGTGTTTAATTTTTTGCAAATAGAAAATGGCATGACATTAGAGGATGCTTATGAGTCAACCAAACAATTATGGAGGTTTTTGTTGAAGACTTCGAATGTCAAAAGGAATGGTGGGACAAAAGGTTTTTCCTTATTATCCTCAGAGTAGATATTCATAGTTGACTTATTTCCTAGATCTATGGGGATTAGATTTTCTCCTTGGTCAGTGCTTGTTGTGGGATTTTCCACTGATTTCAATGCTTGTAACAGAAAGTCCTTTTGCTGAGGGAATATACACATGTCTATGACTGATATATTTGCCTTCAATGTTTTCAATTATTCTACTATGTTGTAGTCTAGCTTGGGTGATTCTCGTGTATGGATGTTTATAGGATTTCTTCGGGGAACAAAAGGTTCTTTTGGGTGATCAGGATCTGGTTTCCCTCCCGAAGTTTGGGTTGTAGTGAGGTCATTCGAGACAAGTTGACCCATACTACGCGTTTTCACAGCCAAGACTTCTGCAGGTGGTTTTTTAACCTCAAATATGTCAGCAGAAGGCATTGGTAGGTCAGGGTCCCATATTAACATGGTTGTGCCTTCTAGTGGATCAACTTCTTCCTGAATGGAGATATTCATAGCTGATCCGCTTGAATGCTTGGTTAGGGAAACTTCATCTAGAAACCAGTTGGCCATCAAATTCATGGCATGCATCCATTGTGGGCAGTCTCTTTCAAAATGTTTCTCTTGGTGATAGGTATAGAAAGAGTCGAATGATACATTTCCCAGATTGATGTTTAAGTTGGCTGGGGGGGGGGTTCAATTGATTTGAAAGGTGAATTTATTTTAAAAAGGGGTTTATAGGGCCTCTAGCCTTGGTTCCCTTCCCCTGCACTTCTTTTCATGTCTATGATTTTGTTCGACAATTTATTAACCATGCGTTGTAGGTATTCTATGTCTCCACTTCCGTTTTCGGGACCTTGTTCTATTTGTTTCTCTGGGGGTCTAGTCCATAGGATTCATCTCCTGGGAGGAGGTTCAAATTCCTTCTTAACTAATGAGACCTATCCTTCTTTACATCCCTTCATTTGAACTCTATCATTTTCGCTTCTTCAAAATTATCAGCTAAGGTTGCTTTGGCAGCCCTCTTTACAAACATGGAAATAGAAGCTGGGAGAGCGTTAGCATATACTTCGATTTTCAACTCCCGAGTGGGTTTAGCTTTGGGTTGAAATTTTCTTAGGATAGTGGTGAATATTTGATTGAAGTATTTAACCTTCTCCTTTGAACTCATGGTGGTGGCGAACAACTTGGCCATCAAAGCTCTTGTAGTGGTTTCTTCTGCAAATTTGTCCAGAAAATCCGTTTGAAACTTCATCCAACTAGTTATGGACCCTACATGTAAGTTAAAGTACCACGTGGAGGAAAAAATCTAGAAAGTGTAGTGGAAAAGCCTGCATACTACATCTTCATGTTGGACATTCATCACTCTGATAGCTAGCATGAATTTTTTGATATGGTCTTCAGGCAATCCTGAGGTTTCAGGATCAAATTTAGGGAGTAACTTTTCTGGATGTCGGGGAAGATTATGTACTCACCCAGGGATGGCCAAAGAATCTCTGGCCAACCAAGGTTGATTATTTTGAGTTGGATTTCCCCTTTATTCATTATGATCATTTTTATCCTCCATGTCGTTCGACCCCGAGGTTGAGCATTCTGAGTTACACGCTTCCTCATCGAAACATTCGTCGAGCTTGGGGCAGTTGTCAGCTGGTGTTTCGAGAATTAGATTGAGAGGATTTTCAATTTTAGTAAGGGATAAATATATCAAGTCTTCTACTGTGTGAACAAAAACCTGGTCAGGGGTATCGACCATTGGTCTGCTTACTCTGTTTCTATGAGGAAGTAGCAGAGCTAAAGTTAGTGCTCCGATTTGTCAGGCGTAAGCTCTTGTGATTATTCTGAACTGGTTCAAATCCTCGTGAGGAAGAGCATAAGGTATCTCAGGGAATATATGTTCTTCCTTATGTTGGGGTGAGTTACTCATTTCAGGAGTACTCAGTGTGTGTAGGTTGTCTTGAGAATGACTAGCCATGCATGTGGGTTGTTTTGAATCTACAGGCTATGTGAAATATTATGTCAAAAATATTGTCAGCCATTCATTATTCAGGCCCACCTTCTAGCACTAGTTATATTGAGGGGGCCTAAATACCTTTAGCTCAACAGTAGGAACCAAACCCGCCACCGAGGCCCAATTAGACTCTATAGCATTTAATGGTGGAATGGTTCTCCAGATCTTGGGATCCAGCCAATTAATCGATGGATTTACTTAGTGATCGATGGGATGTCTTCTTACGAAACTCCTTCTTCAGTTCATACATTCTCTTTTTTTGTTTTCTCTTATAGGTGGGACCGATACAAGATAAATGCTGCTATAAACTAGATGGGTAACAAAGGAAAATGACTTAACTACTAAAGAAGGCTGAGTTCAAGATAACCCTTCCACTCAAGCATGCATACAATGATCCTTACACCTACAACAAGCCTATTACTAATACATTAACATGTTGGTGTTCCAATTATTGATTGAGATACGATTATCAAGATAAAACATACATGCAATAAACGATGGCAAAAAAAATAGTTTTCTTAACTCTAATCATCAATCACATATTAACACAACAATTTAATTTTCACCATTAAATACAAGAAATATAAAAATATTGAATCAAATAACTTATCAAGAGATTTAGAGACTCTTACTCATTACAACATCCATTCATGAGATAAAATCAACAAAAAATTTTCTTCATATCCAATTGTTGTATCATTTTCGCCACTTGAATGAGAAAAAGAGGGACACTTGCAAGTCTAGTTGGGTCTGCTGAATAGGAGAGAAGTTAGTGTATGAATAAAATGACAGAATCACATGAAATAAACAAACAACTAAACTAATAACAACTAAAGAAACAAAACTACAATGCATAAGGAAATTAGAACCAAAATCAATCAAACAATTGATCAATATTCATGCCACCAATGGAGAAATTATATTAGTGGGAAAACACCAAAGAGAAAGGGAGACTTATGGATCCCTTCTTCCTCCAAGGGAGGGATATTGAATCCCCTATGTGAGATCTCTTCTTACAAATAGAAAACTAGAAAGTAAATGGTGAAGAAATCCAAGCTTATTCCCTCAATAGGTGAGGTGAATAGCTTAATGAAATGATGTTAGTATTCTCCAAGAAGGAAAAAGGTTCCTTGTAGGAGAATAGAGGAAGCATAACAATACAATAAGATTCTTGAATTCATAGTGCACCCATGGCCTCTTTTTATAGAAAATTTTTGAAGCATTATCCAACCAGTCTTTAGTGTGAACAAGGGGCTCTTTAGGGCACCCTTAGGTCTTTGACCAGCTCCCCACTCGGATTCAGATTGGATTTGAAGGTCAAATCGACTTGGGAGCTGAACTAGAAGTGGGTGAGGGGCCAAAAAGAACCATAAATGCATCATTCATAGGAGTGCACTGTCTTTGTCATACACAGTCGAGCATCAGGTGCATGTGCATTTTTTTGTCTTTTTTGTCCTGTGCACGTGCGTGTGCTTCCTGTATTGTTTCTGCACATGTCAATTTTATAACCAATTATATAGTTTTTTCCCTTTGGAAATGCATTTTTGGGGATATGAATGAACTAATAGGTGTTTGGAGATGCTAGATTCCTATGACCACTTGTGGATGAAATTTCAGTGCTAATAGATGCCCCCTAATGTGTGAGGTTAGGAGCATATGTATAGTCAAAATACATCAATGTTTCTTCTATTGATAGTACCATTGTAAGAAAGAGTGTTGATAGGAACTGCAAGAGAGATTCGTCGGAGAGAGAGGGAAAACTGTGGGACCCAAACATTTCTCGAGGTGTAAAAAAATAAAAATTGTATACAAACAAGGCGGGCATGCCCCATGCTCGTGTCATGTAACTCAAATGTTTAAGACAATAACTGAAGTTGTATGTTGATGTAGATAAATGAAGCGCCCTCCAGGGAGGTTTGATAATGGAAGATGAAAATTCTGATGGTGAACATACTCTGAAAGGAGGCGATGATACTTGTAAGAAGTGTCGATGACTTGTAGGCATTGATGGCCCAACAAATTTTATAGGTCTTTGGCTAGTATAAAACAACTGCAATAGTCACAAAGTAATACCCATTGTAACATGAGATTGTGTTGAATTTGAATGATATGGGGGTCAATGACAGCAGGGAGCAATGATGGTTCTCCCTCTGTCGTCCAAGACTCCTCATTGTAAAGGTAATGAGATACTGTTTCCCTTTTGGAAACTGTGTCGATGTCAACATAAAGGGAGACGTGACTCCAAGAAGAAAAGGGATTCATGAAATCCACTGGATGAGATCAGGAACTGGTGAGGAACATGGACGAAGTCAAGATGCGATGAGACTCAATATTTCCCTTGGTTGGGGATATATGTGAAGTATGAGTGACAGCAACCGTGGAATTGGATCTAGTGTCAGGGGGACAACAAGACGTGGGTTGAAATTGTGTCATAGGTGTGACAAAGTGGACAAACTCAAAGATTAGGGGTACATGGACTGTGGGATACTTAGGGTTTATGGACAATGTCAATGAAATTAGAAGGTAAAGGAACTCCCCAACCAAGGGCGACAGGGTTTGCTTTGCCGGGAAAACAAGGTCGCTAAAGGCGAGACCAAAAAGATATGTAAATGATGGAAAATAAAGGCTGTGTACAATTAGCGAATGAATAAAGAATAAGTTAGGATAAGCGTGCTGATACAAAAATGAGTGCCCCAATGCAAGATGGATTGGCCTATGAGAGCATAAGTTGTATGGAGAATTGGTGGAGGGTGGGGGCCCCATGGGTGGGTTTCTGTATGAGGTAAATGAATGGGGGGCAATTTGCAGATGGGGAAACTGATTGTGGATGAAATGGAAGGTTAATGATACTGCGGTGGTGCTATCAAATTGAAACCATTATGAGAGAACCTGGGAGTCCATTGGGAAAGCTAGCAAAATGAGAAGAAGGAGTATGTGGTTGATTCTCAAACATGCGTAAGACTATCGGGACTCCCATCCCTGGGGGGTGAAAGTAGCATGAGTGTCAAAGTACCAAGGGGGACTATGAATGGGACAAATCATGTGGGGGAGAGTGCTACTAGGTGACAGTACTTGAAATGCAGTGGAGGTGATAGTACTACAGAGCCAGATGTGAGGATCCTACAGGAAAATTTCAGAGGGTGTGACTGGGAGATGTAAATTGTATTCAAAGGGAATGAATACATGCCATTGTCAAGCATTTACCTGAAGGGAATGAGTCGATTTGTGGTGACCGATTACCTACACACATAAAAACCAAATACCCGATGTGAAAAATATCTAAAGATAAAGAACATAGAACAATCATTTGATAATTTTTAACATGAGCATGTGTGCCTGAATACGACGTGAGAAAAATGCTCCATGGGGGCCTGGGATGGATGGTGACCCAAGGAATGTGACTGTGTAGGTGGAAATATCCTGATCCTATGGCTGAAGATGGATTAGAAAACAGAGACTCTGAGCTCCTGTAATTGAGTGTGGAAGTTTGGCAAAGGGGACAATATATAGTTGTATGGCCCACAATGCCACCTCATATCTACCTGCTCCTGTAGTGACTTGATGAGCAGTTTTTGGAGGAGATTTGACGATTACAGGATTTCGAGCCAACCGATCGGGTATTTTTGAGAGCCAGGTTAGTGGTCTCATCCTCCTGCAGATTAGTTAGGGTTTACTTTCTGGGCAGGGTCGTACGGATGGCCATACTAGGGACTCATGTAGGGGTGGGCCCAGCAGTGCGTAGGAGAGGGAAGGATACCCACACTGAGATGCATGTATATAATTCCCTATCCCACACATGATGTGTCGCTGTGTGGAACCTAGTCATGCACAGCTGCGCATGAGTGGAGAAAACAGGTGCGTACTGGGTGCGCGCCTATTCGAAATACAGCGGCGTATTGTGCGTAGTTGTGGCTCTGACAGTTGCACATTAGTGCGCAGCTATGGAGAGAATAGGTGCACATTGATGCACACATGTGGGTGGTACAGACGCCCATTAGATGCATGTTTGTTTCTTCGACAACGGTGTAGTGTGCGCAACTATGCGAAGAAAAGGCATGCATCTGTGTGCATCTGTGGGGATAACAACTATGCACTAGAGGCAAAGTTGGGTGGTGAAAAAAAACTTATATTTTTTGGAGATGTTTGTAAATAATGATGATGGTTGAGCAAGTGTTTTTTTGCATGAATGCAGGTGATCAGCGTAGGATATCAATCCATTGGAGAGAGAAAGACTGGGAGCACCTCAGAGAGGAGGTGAGAGATGAGTTGGGCATCCGGAGACTTCTGGCAGCCTGTGGGTTGCTGAAGTTCTTCAACTGCCCTCTAATACAGGCACATGAGTACATATTACAGTTTTTTATTTCGATGTGGGACACTGATCTGCAGTGTTTCATTGTACGAGGGGAGAAACTAACATTCTTTGCTAGAGAGGATGTCTATTTCTTGATAGGGCTCCCTTTTTGGGGAATGGCCCTACCTGTTGATCCCCAATTGCCAACAGGTGTCTACTTGGTGGATGTGGCACGAAGGTACTTTTCGGGTCCGAACATTATGTCAGGTTTGGTGGTTTGTATTGAGGTGATGGATGATTTGTTGCATCAGTGCATTGCTTCTATGATTGTGAGGATTTATGGGTCCTTAGAGATGCAGTGGATCAGTGGTGGTCAGCTGGTCATCATGCAAAGAGTGTTGGATGGGGACTTCTTCGCGTGGGGATTTTTGTTGCACGCCAAGATGATTGGGAGGATCAACCAATGTCAGACTGTCGACTTGGGTGATTTTGCCTTTGGATCTATCTTAGTGGCGTGGTTTTTGGAGAGGGTGCCCATGTTGCACCCTAGAGTATTATTGCCGGCAGATGAGGCACGAGAGCCACAACTGATGCGGTGGGAATATATTTTTGTGCAACATGGAGGTGGGGAGGGTGGCCATTATTTTATAGCTACTTTAGTGTGTGTGTGGCGCCAAATGCCACAGATCATACTGTGGTATCAGTGTGGTGGGATGGACTACTACCAGGACCCAGATATGGTGTTGCCTCCTGGGAGGTTTGGGACCATAGAGGTATGTTAGTGTATTTTCTATTTTATGAGTTTGATAGTATAGCATATGTTTATATATGTATGGATTTTGATTCTATCATTTTATTGTGTTTTTGCATATGTGGGGTTGTGAGGTCGAGAGTCAGTGTTGGTGGCAGAGTCAACTCGCTAGAGGCTAGTGAGACCAGCGCAGGTGGGAGAGAGACGTTGGAGGGATGAAGCTGGGGCGAGGCCAGTAGATGATGTGAGAGCTGGCAAGAGGCATAGATTTGATGACCCCAGTGCAGGGCCATCGCAGGCTCCTCCGGTATAGGTCGGTGGGGTGCTTGAGGATTTTCGTCATCGGTTGGAGGTGGTGCTACAGGTGGTTCTCGAGGGCATGTGGACTCAGATCCAGGACGAGGGAGTCTTGGAGCAGTGTGTAGGCTTGCCAACAGAGTTATAGACCCTGATCCACAGAGCAGTTGTAGCGGGGGCAGCTATGACTAGGCGACTGTCCCCCAGACTTGGAGGACCCTCAGCTGGTGGGGCATTTTCTCAAGATAGAGGACCTGGTGGTGGCACTCTAGAGGCACCATGAGTGCTCTGTTGTATATTTTTGTATTTTATATAGGCCTGCGTGCTCATGGGATAGGGTAGTGTGACACCTTTTTGTGCACATAGGGGTGAGGGGGGTTCACTTGCCTACGGGCTACATACAGTTTGTACCATTTTGTAAACATTGATGATACATTGATCGTTATATATGTATGGATATACATTTTTATGATCTCTGTAATGGTCACATGTGATGATATTGTTCCGATGCTTTTTATGATGCCTAATCTATATGTTGTGACAGATTTTTGTATGTGTGATGATGTCTTGAAGTGATATATGAAAATATAACACTAGGTTAGCCATCTTATCTACTATTTGATTGAATTGTCATGGAATATGTGTAAATGTAATTGAATAAAAAATGCGAGATAAGAGTCTAACTTGTAGGTATTTGCAGAAAAGGAAAGGATCACAGACACGATACACATTGTTGAGTTGCAGGACAATAAGTTGGGAATATAATAAGACACTAAGGTGTCGAATGTGGCGGTGACTGGCCTCAGTGAGGAGGCCAATGATCGTTGCGTATTATTCTTTGTTTTTGGTTTCCGAGCCCAAACATATGCCGTTGGAGTGGAGCAGTTCATGTGAGGGGGTATAGAGGGCCCAAGTGGTCGAAGTGAGATTTTGTGTTCATCGGCTAGCTCCATCAGCGTAACCAATGTTGTAGGCTGATGGAGGAAACATTTGTCAATAACAAAAATGATAGATCAGACATAAGGCATGGAGGAAAAAAGAAGATTAAAAACTCTACAAAATGTGTACAACAAAGAAAAATCCTAGTGTAGAGTGACTATGCCTAGGCGTAAAATTTATTTAAGTACAACCCGTTGACGATCTCTTTGAGAGGGAAGCCTTATAGAGAGGCTAGGATGTATGCCCCTTTAGTGAGGTAGTGTTGGAAAATGTAGGTTCCATTCCATAATGACTCAAATTTTCCATGGCCAAGGGTATCGTGAAAGATATCGTAGGCGAGGACGAGATCTCCTTTGTTGAATGACCGAAGGTTGACATGGAAGTCAAAGGTGGCCTTTGACCATTTTTTAGTTGCTTCATTGTTCTATAATGAAGACCAAAGGTCTTCATCCAAGGACTCTAAGTTCAGCAAGCACTACTCCATTGGACCAGTGTCAGGTAATAGCTCGATGGCGGTGCATAAAGTGGGGATTTTGCACTCGATGGGGAGACTGGCTTCGACCCAGTGGACGAGGTGAAATGGTGTAAAACCAGTGGTTTTTTAACTACCGTGCGATAAGCCATAGTGCTTAAAACAAAATATGATGCCAATATGTTTGTTAACAGTGCGCTGCAACATGGTTTTGAGGACCTTGTTGGAAGCTTCTACCTATCCGTTGGACTGGGGGTAGTATGGAGAGGAAAACTCATGGGAGAAGCCTAATTTTGAGTAGAGTTCGACGAAGATATCATTCTCAAAGTGTTTCTCATGATCGGAGACTAACTATAGTGGGAATCCAAAGAGGGAAATGACATGGTTGAAGAAAAAATGAGTTGTTGTGTCAGCAGTGTTGTTGAAGGTAGGCATGGCTTCGACTCATTTTGTGAAGTAATCGACTACCACGATGATGTACTTGTGCCCATTGCTAGATGGAAGGTTGCAAGTCATGAAGTCTATGCCCCATTTTCAAAAGGGGCTGACAATGATGAATGGGTGTACAAGATCAGGTGGCGCACATGCTTTTTTTTCATAAAGCTGGAATTTGTCACATCGCTTCACAGAGTGGATGCAATCATGAAACAATGTGGGCCAGAAGTAGCCTGCTCGAATGATTTTCTGGGTGGTGGACATCCCTGAGAGATGGACGCTATGGAAATAATTCAAGACTCTGTCTGCTTCATCGATGATCAAACATCGACGAAGTATGGTGTCGACCCCATGTCAATACAAAATGTCACCAATGAGGAGGTAGAAAGGGGGTTGATGGAAAATGCACTGATGATCATCTTGAGAGAGGTGAGACCCAAACTTCTGGGTCCGAAGGTAGATGAGAAGGTCACCATACCAGGGGTCATCTGAGGGGATGTAGAAAAGGTGTTCGTTGGGAAAATCCGTATTGACAGGTGAACTTGTAGCATCTAATTTAAATTCTATGATGAGTTCGGCGAGAATGAGTGATTTCTTGCTCTTGGGAGTTGCAAACTCTAGGTCATACTCCTGAAGGATAATGATCCATCGGGAAAATTTGCCATTAATTTGTCGGTGACTAAGAAAGTACTGCATGTGGTTGGAATCTACCACGACTTTGGTAGTGCGAAGCAAGATATAATGACGCAGTTTTTGGACTGTGAGGACAACTACGAGGGCGAGTTTCTCTTCATGATTATACTTCAGGGGTGGTCCTAAAAGGTTTTTACTGATATAGTAAATAACATGATCGTAACCGTCATCCCCTATTTCAATGAGAACTCCAGCTACTAAGACAATTGAGGTCGATAAGTAGAGGATGTAATTGCGATCATAGTTGGGAGGACTAATCAAAGGGGTGTTGGAGAGCATCAATTTTAAGTCATCAAAAGCAGTTTGGGCATGTTCATCCCATAGGAATGGGATATCATGATGCAATAAGTGAAGGAAACCATGTGCACATGTGGCGTAATCTGAGACAAAGCATCGTAAAAAGTTAGCCTTGCCTTGTAGGCACTGAAATTGGTGCAAATTCCTAGGTGGTGGAATTTATGTGATAGCTTGGACCTTGAGGGGGTCTACTTTGATACTATGTTGGGAGACGATGAACCCGAGGAGGCATCCAGAGGTGACACAAAATACACACTTGAGGGGGTTCAAGCAGATATTGTACTATCAACATCGTTGAAAGACGACCCATAAGTCATATAGATGTTGAGTGCATTTCTTGGATCTAGCAGTGAGGTTGTCCAAGTAAGAGAGGATGATGTGAGCATGATCGTGGAAAAATTAAGTCATGGCCCATTGGAACATCGCACCAGCATTCTTGAGTTCAAAAGGCATGACACGATATGAAAAAGTACCCCATGGGGTGGTAAATGAGGTTTTATACTGATATGTTGGATGGATTTGGATTTGGGTGTAGCCAGAGAAACCATCCATGAAGGATAGAGCCTTGTGGCTTGTGCAGTCATCAATAATTTGGTCGATGAAAGGCATGGGGAAGTTGTCTTTGGGACACACATGTTTGAGATCGCGAAAGTCGGTGAAAACACGAATAGTTCTCTGTTTTGTGTTGATAGGGACAAGGTTGGAGACCCATGATGTGTATGCGATGGGGTAGATGAACCCTGCAGCACATAGTTTTTCAATTTCGCCTTTGATAGTCACTGCTTTTGATAGGTGTAGTGGGTGTTTCTTTTGATGTATAGGGGTGATATCTAGCCATGTGTCGATGCAATGTTTGACAATAGAAGGATCGAGACCAGTCATCTCCATGTATGACCAGGCAAAAATATCCCTGTATTCCTGAAAGAGAGCTTTATAAGCTGTGAGTTCTTCAAGGGAGCATGCGGTGCCAATGGTAATTTCTTCTATGATTCCTGGTTTGATGGAAATGTCAATTTTGATAGTGGGGCAAATATTGGCCATGCTGCCTTCTTCAAAAGCATCAGGGGTAGGGATAGGGTTGTTGAACCAGTCTATATGCCCAGATGGAATAAAATCCTTAGTTTCGATTACACATATGGGGGCTTGGCTAGGTGGGTCAAAGGCTTCCTGTGAGAGAAAGAGAACTCTGTGATGGAGCGCATTCCATGGGAAATTAGGTGTAGTTAGTTCCTCGAGGATATCTTTGTCGCAGTGGAATATGCGAGAATATAGGGGATCCAGGGAAGTAACATTGGTGACTGTCACTATATGATTGTCTTCATGTGGTGAATATGTGGAGGGGGTATCGCAAAGATGGTGCGATGAAATGCTTGACATAACCCTGATGTTCATACACTATGGGTTGTGAACTGTGGGTGGGGGTAACATTTCTTGAGGGAAATGAAGCGAAGAGTTGGGAGGATTTGGGGGTAAATCCTTAGACCATCTATCCATGAACCATGGAGGCGTAGGAAGTTCCTCAGGTTCAAGGGAGGTGATGTGAACATTATCTGGATAGGGATTGGGGGGAATCACTTGTATTGCAAGAAGTGAGGGGTTTGGAGGATTTTGAATAAGGGCCATTTGACGACGCCTGTATTCAATGATTGTGGGACACAGGTATGTGAAATGATCAAGTGATTCAAAAAGAGAGAAATGGAACCTCATCTGTTCATTGACTGAGGTTGTGACATAATGGATGTCAGTGACGTGAGTACTCGATGACGTGGGTGGAGAGGGGTCCTATTGAAAGCTTTGGTGTACTTCCATTAATATATTTTGAAACTGTGGTAAGGTGGGAAATGATGAGTGTAGTGGTCATACTCTAAACAAATGGCACATGAGAATCTGGTTCACAGCCCTTTACTTCCTGTAGTGGGGGATGTGGTGGTAGTACTAGGTGTGCTTGGTGAAGCTGTGAGCGGGGTGGTTGCTCGAGGGAGTTGGATCAAATTGTGTAACTCGAGGAGAGAGGAACATCTATTGGTGGGGTGACCCTATTTCTCGCATAGTCTGCAAGGATGTTGAATTTGGGGAGGAAGTGGAGGAGTGGTCTCTTTCTTCTTTCGTCTTCCCCCAACTGTAGTGGTGGTGCTGGAAAGTGGGGGTGGGGGTGGTGTCGTCAGATTTAGGACTAGAATCTGCATCGAGATTCCCTCTATTTGGGGAGGGAGAAATGGTTGAGGAACCATCTTGGGTGGGTGTAGATACCATACTAAAATGGTGAGCAACATGTTGGGAAGGGTAATCGTTGCAGCTACTTGGGAATCTTGTACTCTTTGTGGGGGGTAGAAGAAGGGAATTTGAGTAATGGCTTGGGAGATTGTCTCCCAAACCAGGATTTGACCCTGGGGGAGGGTGAAATTGGGGGTGTGTGGTGTCGGAGGGTTCTCAGGGGGTTCCTGAGGTAGGATTTCTTCTGCTAGTGGGACGTTAAGGAGTGGAGAAGCCTCTGTGGGAGGAATGGTATCTCCATTGTCAGTTTCAGTGGAAGATACGACACACACTTGTGTCAAGGGGTGTATGAGTGGTGGTGCTCCATGGTATGTCCCCAACGATGATGGGTCCTTGAAAATTATGGGACCCATCTCTATGAGTGGGTAGATGTCGAAAGTAGTGTGGAAAAGAGGTAGGATTTTATCGATGTTGGAGGAATGGTTGGGCTCGTAATGTGAGACTTGGTCAATGGTGATGATCTTCCCATTGTGGGGGAACATCATCGTTTGACACACAAAAGAGGCCACTGCCTTCATAGTGTACATGTAGCTATGTCCAAACAAGATATTGTAATCAAGCGAGGCATCAATAAATTCAATGTCAATAAGAATGGTTTTTCCCCCGAGTACAACGGGGACATTTTGAAAGATCCCTTCAGGAGAGGATGGGCATCCATCATAAGCTCTCAAAGTGATGGCAGATGGTATTAGCTCAGGGGAGCCAAGTTTTTGCCATACCATTTTGGACATGATGCATGTGTATGCACCTTCATCAATGATGCAACGATGAACTGTGATGTTCCAAATTTTGACTGGTATCTGGAAAGCTACCAAAGCGTGGAGACAGGGTTCCCCACCATCTAGATCAAATGTGATGAGTCTAGTATCAGTAGGGTAGACTACCCCTAGGGAAGAAAGAAATGATTTCCGTTGAGTGGGACAGGTTTGGAGAACCTCCAAAACTGACATGGCTACAGGAGATTGTGCCAAGTCATCGAACAGATTGTAATTATGTGCCACCCTAGCCTGAGGGTTATTGACATTCCGTCGTAATTGGATGCAAGGAATATAAATGGGTGGTTCAATGTTAGGGTGTGGAATCATCAATGGTTGTCCGGCTGTAACCGGAGATGCTTTCGAAGTGGTGGGAGTATATTCTTGGGGTGCATTTTATTGATGACTATGCGTTTGTAGAAGAATTTCTTCTTCACTAGTGAGGAGGATATTGCGATCTACCGGATTCCCAAGGTTTTGATATTGTCCCATCTATGGTGGGGTAGGATGCATCTCCTATTGGGTATTCATCACACCTTGGTGTGGAATAGGGTTTTTCAATAAAGTTGGGGGTGTTTGTTGCAAATACTGTTGTGGGGCCTGCTGAGGGGCAGGCGATGTTGGGGGATGCGACGCATTTACGAAATATTTCATCTGTTTGAAGTCAGAAATGTGGGGGCAATGGTGAGTATAATGGCCATGCTCACCGCAAAGAGAACAAGGGAAGTTCATCTGGAGGTTTTTGTTTTTGTTCCTCCCTTTGCGTTTGTTGTTATTTCCCCCTTGGGGGTTTTGGTTCCCCTAATTCTGGTTGCCCCCAGCAAGTTGTCTTTTTTGGGGGTTGTTTCCCCCTAGTCTTGGGTTATTATTGTTTCGATTTTTCCCTTTCTTTTTGGCATTATTTGACTGATGGGATGGATTTGGCGTATTCAGTTGTTCAAAATTTTGAAATTTTTGAATGGGAGAGGGTTGAAAAAAGTTAACCCCAGTATGTGGTTGTCCTTGTGGAGGAGCAATGGGCTGTGGAGGACCAGAAAATGGAAAGTATGGATTATTTTGTGGTAATGATCTATAGGGTACATAGAAAGGCGTAGCTCTTTCACTAGTGCTCGGGGTGTAAGTTGAGATAGAGGGGGTACCAGAACTTGGTTGAACAGTCGTGCGCATCATGGGTGTCGATGAGGGTCCACTCATAGGTGGGGGGGAAACAACATGGTATGGCTATTGATAAGGGGTAGGAGGGTAATAAGGGGGTCCTCTATATATCATTGGATGTTGGGGTGTACCCTACATAGGTGGTGGTTGGGTGTACAGATTGTAGTGTTTTGTGGTACCGATCAATCCATCCACTGAGTAAGACATCCCAGGTTTGTCCTAGCCGAATGGTATAGGTCTCAGGGCATCAAGTAGTACCATATATAAGTATCCTGACTGTGCGTAAATGAGGTCATATTATTGAGCCTTGCTAATGGATTCATCTTCATATTGGGGGAAGGTGGAAGCCACATCTTTGGCAAGGAGGGGGACGAGTGATCTGAGAAACCAATTGAGGCATTGTTGCTTGGTGGTTTCTGCTTTGTATAAACTATGTCGCTGACGCCATTCGTGAATTTGGTCAACGATATGTGTGGATGAGGTTTGTTTAAACTCAGAGAGTAGTTCGATACCATTGTCATGATGGATCAGTAGTTGAAATAAGGTCAAAAATGATTTGTCCAAGGATTCAAAAGTCATATGGGACCCTAATTTTTTGTCCACATACCATTTGGCGGAAGGACCTGTGAGTGTGTGCTGAAATAACCTTAAATGGACAGATTCATCCATGATGTTGTTTGAAGAGAACCATGAGTGGAGGGTCATGATATGATTGGCAGGATCTTCTCTCGCCTTTCCTTCAAACTTGGGAATGTCTGAAGGTAGTTTGGTGGGCATTGTAGGCCATGTGGGGTCATGCAATATAGGATCATTGGTGAGCTTACTCAGATCCTGTTGAGGGAGGCTAAATACGACATGTGGAGTGGCAGTGGAGGATTGGTTCCAACCATGGTATGAGAAGGTCATGTACCTGACCCTTGAGGTGGGTTGGGTGGGGTTGTACTTCCTCCTTGAGAAGAAGTTTTCCCTTTGGTCCCTTTTAAAGGAGAGCTAGTGGATGGTTGGCCTTGGGAATTGGACCTAAGTAAAGTGGAACCAAGAAAGGTTGATCCCAAAATAGTATCACTCACAGGGGTGTGAGAGGTTTGAGCCAATGAGTTTGCAAGACTAGGAACTCCCCCTAAAAGGGGAGGGAGGTTCTGCAAGCATCTGGAACGGTGAGGATTTTGTGGGTCCTTTATGATGTCTGACTAGCAAAGTGAATGTGTGTGAATGGTGATGAGAGTAAAATTAACAAGAGTCTTTGTATAATTTTGGACCTTCACAATATATCTCGCAATTGCATGTAATCACAAGAGCATCATACATAAATCAATTGACAAGAAGCATACATGTGGGTAGGTGGATTTTTTCCGTGTGGGAGAACAAAGAAAACAAATGCTCGTGTCCTAAAAAGATGTAATGTTCTTCCTCTCAAATAGCATTGGACCTTCCAATAGCACTCAACAGTGGGGTCTAAAGCCACCGGAAGAGGAGCTAGTGAAGGATGAAACAATCAATTATAATGAGGGGTAGAGGGTGCATATCCCAAAAGAGTTGGCGATCTTTCCCAATATCCACACAAAATCTGATCTAGGTGCAATTGCAGCCCAAAATTTCCACCTGGGTAGATGTCCTAAACTTTGGCCACTAGGTACCTTGTTCAAAGTGCAACATTTATATTTCCAGCCTCAGAAATGGGTCACGAGTTGGATCCCTTCCAAGAGGTGGGTGCCTCAAGGGGGATGCACAAAACAACCAGACCTTGGCCTTCGACCCTTCACAAGTATCTCCTTGCTTTATGGTGTAGGAACACTTGATTGGGAGGATTTTAAAGTTCCCTATTTGTCAACTTCTAATGTTTGAAGATGTGAGAACTAGATAATGGGGAGTTATTTGGATGCTTATCTCCGAGATCCTACCTAGACTAAAAAAATTATTTTGGCACCTCCTGTGGAGGAAAACTTAGTGATTTTTTAGAAAAAATTTAGATGTGGTTGTTTCAGAGATTGGGGGTGTGAACCAATCTCGTTTGAATTAAGTGGGAGTGGATAATTCCTTCAAGAAATAGTGGGAAGGTTTGGAATCCCTTTGGAGGAAACCTACTTCAACCTCCACAATTCGAGATGAAATTATGTGAGTGAGTAGTGACTTTGTGTGTGATCAAGTGATAAAATATTCCAAATATTTAATAAGTTAGGTGTCACCTTGTAGTATGTGGACTTCGTGTGGTCCTTACAAGTCTTGATTACCTATCTTACTAGATGTCACTGGTACAACCTTGCGGAATTTTAAAGTCCCTAAAGAACTAGCATGTGGACATATGGGTCCTTACTAATCCTTTAAAATCCCTAATGTGATTTAATCTAAGAAATATTCAAAAGACTATCCTAGATTGCAAGCATGTGGGCATGTATGGGACCGTTACAATAATCTTTAAACTCCCCTAGTGATGTAAACTAATAAAGTATCTTCAAACAATATCCTAATCTTTGCAACATGTGGGCATGTATGGGCCCTTACAAATTTAAGATGTTTTGAAAAGAAACTAAGAGGAGCCCTAGGGGGGTTTTGTCCTCTCCTAAATATTTTGTAACTCTTCCCTCAATTGTTTTTCTGATTCTCAAGATCACTATATGGTGCGAGAGAAGATAATACTCAATGATTGAAATTTGATTTCTGGTCCCAATGCAAGTGTTTATATATGTAATAGAAAATGATCTTAACTTAACTTTTACAATCAAAACAAGCCATCCATGTGGCAAAGTGAAAGAAAAAGAGGAGAAACATGGTTCTTTTTAACCCCCTAAGTGCCTATGTTTTGAATAACCCTTCATGTGGAGAGGGAATCTAAGTGTGGTGCATTTAACAATTACATATAATCAATATTTAGAAGGCTAGGGGCCTTCAAAATATCACAAAAAACTCTTACAATGTTGGATTTTTGGACAGATGCACGGGTCCTATTTTAGATAGAAGCGCATGTGGCGCCAATGCATAGGGAAATAAGGACCTATTGGCACTGTGTGCAGAATGAGCTAGGAAACACAGTGTTGTTGGCGCACAGTTCTCAGAAGATGCGCTTGTGGGATGAAAAACCCATGCACGTTCTGATACACGTCTGGGAAGAAATTTTTAAATGAAATTCTCCTCTTCCAGCTCCAAATTCAGCTCTTTTCAGGTAGGACTGGGCCAGTTATGATCCTTACAAGGTAAATAGATAAAAAAATAAGTGCTCAAACAACCCAAATAGGGAGGAAGGAAATTGATACCTTATCCCCAGTATGGTCGCCCATCTGTTGTATCCTTTTCGCCACTTGAGTGAGCAAAAGAGGGACACTTGCAAGTCCATTTGGGTCTATTGAATACGAAATAAGTTAGTGTATGAATCAAATGACTAAATCAAATGAAATAAACAAACAACTAAACTAATAAAAATTAAAGAAACAAAACTACAATGCATAAGGAAATTAGAACCAAAATCAATCAAACAATTGACCAATATTCATGGCACCAATGGAGAAATTATATTAGTGGGAAAACACCAAAGGGAAAGGGATACTTATGCATCCCATCTTCCTCCAAGGGAGGGTTCTTGAATCCCCTATGTGAGATCTCTTCTTACAAATGGAAAACTATAAAGTAAATGGTGAAGAAATCCAAGCTTATTCCCTCAAGAGGTGAGGTGAATAGCTTATTGAAATGATGCTAGTATGCCCAAAGAAGGAAAGAGTTTCCTTGTAGGAGAATAGAGGCAACATAAAAATACAATGAGATTCTTCAATTCATAGTGCACCCATGGCGTATTTTTATAGAAAATCTTTGAGGCATTATCCAACCGGTCTTTAGCGTGAACAAGGGGATCTTTAGGGCAGCCTTAGGTCTTTGACCAACCCCCCACTCGGATTCAGCTTGGATTTGAGGGTCAAATTGACTTGGGAGCTGAACCAAAAGTGGGTGAGGGGCTGACAAGAACCATAAATGCTTTGTTCATAGGAGTGTGCGGCTTTTGTCGTACACAGTCGTGCATCGGGTGCATGTGCGCTTTTTTGGAATTTTTGGCCTGTGCACGTGTGCACACTTCCTGTATTGTTTCTGCACATGTCAATTTTATAACAAGTTATATAGTTTGTGCCCTCTAGAAATGTATTTTTGGGGCTATGAATGAACTAATAGGTGTTTGTAGATTTTGGATTCCTGTGACCATTTGCAGACAAAATTTCAGTGATAACGCCAATCATACACGCTTTTGATGAAAAACACAAACTTGTCTCTGGTCCTAAACAAGAATTCTCAATTAAGGAAGCTTTGAAATAGTTCTTTACAAATCCAAAAAATGAGGGTCTTTTCAAAAACCATTGACCTTTTGCTAACAGGTCGATCCTCTTATTTATAACATATTATTAACTAAAAATAACTATCAAAAGTGCAGCTAAGTAAAACAAAAACTCACCACATGGCGCTTTCATCTCTCAGTCTTCTAAGAGTCATCAAATGATCTCACTTGAGTGGATGACTCTTCTCATACTCTGACCATTTGACGAAGAGATCCTCCCATGTGCTGGCATATTGGAATTTGTGTTGTTCCATTGGGGCTGAAAGGATCTCTATTATCTCTACAGCCCATGCCCGATACTTGACTATTCTAGCACTTAACTACTGCAACAGGGTTCAAGCCTTGATCAGGTGTTCCATGAACTATTGCACTTGACCTGGCACCATGTTTTTGACCTTTTCTATCTCTGCAGCCCATGATGATTCTTGTTCGGCATGTAATTTGACTATATCATGCAAGTCGACAAAGTCATTGTGTGTGTCGAATTCAGGGAGGCTGATGTCTCTCATTGCCTAGTTGATCTTGGTCCAACTCTTTTCGCACTCATGCCATTTTTCTTGGATATCCCGATGAGGTTCTTGAGCCATTTTTACCCAATATTCGGTCAACTTTTTGATGCGGTCGATGTTGCTTTCCCTTAGTACCCGGATGTCATGCTCTTCGACATCTCGACCTTGTTCAACCACACTGATGTAGTCGATCCTTTCCACGGCTTGGTGTGCTTTCTCATACCACCTTTCCATATCCTTGCACGTTGCCAATGTCACAAGGGTGTCTTATTGAAGCGTAACTATCCTTGCAGTGAATAGGTGTCGCTCATCCATAAATTTACTGTAGGCCTCATGGAATTCGCTTCTCAAGAAGACCATGGTCTATGTGGTGTCCTGGTAATATTTCGACAAATGGCATAGATGTTCCAACTCCATCAATGCAATGACCAACTCCTCTTCATCCCTTTTCACTCTGTCTAGGGTGGCATCTATGATTTTCATCCCTGTGCCGATAAGATCAGATGTCTTGGCATGCTCTGTGTTAATAAATTGTTCCTCTGTGGTGATGAGGATGGATAAATCTAGAGTAAACCTCCTCTTTTTGGTAGTTCTCTTCATGATAGATTTACTTTTCCGGTCATAGGATATGACATGTATATCAAGAACTTCATCCACGGGTTTAGGGATTTGTTGATCTCCCCAGGTAAGCATATTTCCCAAGCTTCCGATGGTGTATATTTGTTCAAGAATGGGTTCTTGAACCTCTTTCGTGTGTTCCGAAGGTCCGACCTATTGTTGTTTCCCATAAAGAGGTTGATTTAAATTGAAGCATCGGGGATAGGCTCGGTACTTACTTGATGATTGACTGTTGAGATGTCGATTTCCTGTTGTGGAGCTTCTTCCTTTTGTTCGCCCGACCTTGGATCATCCGTTGGACTATCCATTTGGGTCTCTGGTACATCGAGTAGCTCAGTGTCTAAGACACTTTCGACCTCCTGGGAATTCTATGGAAGGCCCATAATTTGAGCATCGGGAGCTGGGAAAGATGCCTTCTCGGGATCCTTTTTCTCTGTGATCTACACAAGAGTCACCAGGGACACCTCTGAACTTTCTTCATCGTCATATATTTTTATAAAGTCATGGAGGGAATTTAGTGCACTTTTTCTCCCTGATATTATCACTATCTCTGGATGAGCTGAAATGTCCCCCAGTGATCCGATCTATGGTGTTGTAACTTCAGGGTTATCTAACCCAACGATTTCGTCAATTTGTATTAGCTCAGGGTCGCTTGAACCTTCCTGGCTTTCATGTAGGTTATCAGCAGGGATCCTTGTCATTCCTACAAGGTCTGGGTCATCTTGTAGCTGATCAATTACTTGATGTGCATGTTCTATCATGAGTAATCCCCTTTCCCATGCATTCGGTGTCATAAGAAATCCCCTGTTCTGCACCAGAGCCACTAGGGGAACCTCTATTGCTTATGCCACTCTAATTTCTTCACTGGCTATAAGGGCCTCTTGAGCTGACTATTCTATAGTTTTTTCCTATTCATCCAGGCTCATGGTTGTGAACCTGGTCATTTTGGGGTCGACCATCCTTGCTACGGAACCATTTTTTGGCACAGGGGCAGAACCAAGGTTCAATGCTACAACAACACACCAACAAAACCCTAACTACCGACCCTTTTGGCAACACCTACGAAGCAGATAAAGTCTCACCTGAGGTAGAGGTAGGGGTGGTTGCAAGACTTAGGTGTATGCAACCTTACCTGGGACACAGATCTGTGATTATATCATTTACAGGGCACTTAGCATTGATCATTCGTCAATATTCAACCTTTATTATACTTCGCAAATGGAACAAAGAATCACAACATTCACTTAGATCTAAGATATTTCAGCACTTAGCAACAATAAAACAAATCAGATCATGTAGATCGGCACTAAGCATCTTCATACATGTCAAATTTAACATACACACATCTAAGAAGCACAAAGCATAAGGAGATCTATCTATCAAGCACTTAGCAAAATAGGAATAACCACATCAATCAAAGCACAAAGCATAACACATAGATTTATTTGGTTCAGCCCCACCCTGGGGCTACGTCCACCAACTCTTATTCTTTATTAGCTTCAATCAATCAAGTTACAACACAAAGATATCAAAATCCTACTCCACATAGGACAGGATATCTGCGCGCACCTCGCCAGATCCTCCTTCCTCGAGTAGATCTGGCACAAAGCCTCCTTACAATATGTGCACTCAGCACTTACAACACTTGCACTCAGCTTTGCAAGTCAATCACATAGATCTATTATAGAACTAATCCCTTGGCTAATATTATCCTTACATCACCTAGATATCTATTTATACATTAAAAAAGTGGGCCTAAGCATGGGTAAACCCATGGAATGACATCCCTTTCCCATTACATATTCCCAAAAACCTAAAAAGGACCCAAAGTGGGCCGACATCCCGTGATATCTACTTCGTCTTGCATGCCTTCTTTGACTGGCTGTTGAAAACCCAAAAATGGTCAAATATGACCAAGTATCTCCCAAAACTTGGTTAAGGGCCAACAAGCCCCCAACACTCACCTGTGACTCGTTCCGAGTCACTCAGGTCTGTTCAGTTCTGCTTCAAAGGCCTCAATCTTGGCTTGAGATACTTTGACTTGCTGCTTGGATTTGGCTTCCTACTCGATGAACTCCTGGATCACTGCACCATTCACTGGTTATTCCAAGTGCTTTTTTTTTGTGATGGCAACTTGTTCTAGTTCTGCTCCTTGGCTCTCGACTTATGTAAACAATAGGAATGCCTTGTCTTGCATGGGTTGAAGTCATTGGTTGGCTTCCATAACCTTGCTTTAAATTTTATGTATCTGCTATTGGGCAGTGCGTTGTTCATGGAACCTCTTCATTTTGTCTATAGTCGATAGAGCCTTCAGCTACGTATGAAGTGTATTTGCATGTTTCTTTGCCTCTTGGAGATGTGACTCCAATTTATGCAATTTTGGGTTCTTGGTTAGGTTCTCATATATTTGCACACTTTTGCTACTTAACCATTTGGATTTCTTAGTGAGCACTTTAATCCTTTCTACTATGCTCAGGGTAGTTAGTTCTCGTTGGTTGCACACTTCTTGCGAGGTACTTGGTATGGTCTGAATCTCTAATTCCATGACTCTTTGTTGAAGTTGATGAATAACTTTAGCAAGCTTCATTACTTGGCATTCTATGGGTTCTTATGCCTTCTGTTCTAAGCTGGTCACAGAGTGAAATTCTCTGTTGACTGCTTCTTCAATCCCTATCTGCTTCGTGAGAAACTACTCTTTCTCTTTTTAGATCTTTGCTCTGTCTTCTTCAAATTTTTCTTGGAGAGCATCCTTCTCTTGTTGCAAATTTTTCGAGAGCATCCTTCTCTCTTGTTGTACCGGGGAGTTGCTTGATGATTTCGTCATGTGTTTTCTTTAAGGCCTGGCTAGCCTGTGTTATTTCTTCCTGTGCTTTTCGAAGGCGTACTTCGATTTTGTTAGAAATCTTGAAGAGTTGAACTGGTTCATCTCCCTCTTCTATTGTTCCTTCTGTCATGGGCATAGTGGAGACTGCACGGCTAGACTGAAGTGCCTATTACACTCCTTGGAGATCGATCTCAATTTTTTTGTACATTGTCTCTTGCTTAGCTTCCTACTTTTCTACTATCTCTTCTATAGATTCATTCATAGTTGCGATGAGGAAAATGAAGTCATCTAGAGTGATCATGGTCTGCAGTTTAGTTACGGGTGCTTTCGATTTCTTCCGAGAGGAAGGTTTCGAAGGTGAACCCTTCCTTTTATTTATGATTTATACTTCATCTCCTAGATTCTGTTTGAATTCTTCTAAGTATTTGTCATTAACTCCTTGCTCTGGTTGTAATGGATGCGGTCCTTATATATCTGCTATCTACATCCTGGATTTCCTCATCCTTCTTCATCTTCTTTGTTTTCTTTGTCTTACTGGCCCCAGGTGTATCCTGTGCAGCTTCTAGGCTGTCAATGTCGGACATTTCTGCGGGGTCTGCTGAAACAAGGAGGTCCGCCGACCATTCCTTGGTGATCTCCTCCAAGTCTTCTTCTGTCAGCTTATAATAAGACTGAAGATGTTCCTTGTGCTCATCAACGCGTGCTGTAATATATATGAAATGGTGGTCCATGCTGAACTTCATCAAAGGTCTAAACCTGTGGAGGGTATTCGGGGTTATCCGAGGCTCACACTGGATGGCGTGCTTCAACTGGTTATAGTAGGTATGGAAGACGACATTGGATTTCCACTACTTTTTCATATTGTTCGAGTACCACAGTGTACTAAACTTCGCAGCCAGTGGTTCAAAGGGCTCAATGTCCAGGAAGGTTGCACCTTCCGGTAGCTCCCATGCAATGAAAGCTATAAGTATCAAGAGCCAGCTAAAATGGAATTCATGCCCTTGTACCTGGGCTTCTCTGTAGTTAATCTCTAGTTGATTCACCAGGTACTTCACCTAGTTCATCTATAGTCTCTCTATACACTTCCCTGCGAGGTCAAATACAAAGTCAGATACTTGCGTGGGTCGATTCTTGAGTACCAACTTCCCTGCGATCAATTGACATGTGAGGCGCACTGCGCCACTTTCAATAGAAGATAACTTGTATCCTCATGTGCCTTTCTCAACATCTCCATAATATTCTTTGATCTTCTGAGAAAGAGTGTGATCCACGGTATTTCTAGGATAGTAATCATGGGGATCAGGGCCCTGCATGCTAAGCCCTGTGATCCAATTGTTCAGTGTTGGATCAAATGTGATGTGATGGTTCAACCATAGGTATCATCCATGGTATCTCACCAGGATTAGTTTGAAATAGGCATTGACTTCCTGGTGTCGTTCGAAATGCGAGATCTTCATGATGTTTAGTAGAGTGGACTACATGAGGTCCATAGTCCACTGCTGAGGGACGATCTTCAAGTTCTTTCCTTTGGTTCTGGTTAGGTACTTGTACGGGGCAAGCATGCTATAAAATTTATGATCCCCTAGGTTGAAGTCACTAAACTTCAAGGATGTTATCTTGTCTTGATCTACGTGGACTGCATGTACCCCTTTCAGCAGGTTTGCAGTGACTAGAGTGTAATCAAAGTCTCTAGGCACACTATCTCTGTTGATCGCACCGCTTAGAGGTGGTATGTAAGAAGGTAGGATGGATGGAACCAACTTTTCGTTGGCCATATCATATTTATGTTTGGTTCTTCTTTCTGTGTTGACTCGGGATTTTTCTGCTCGAGCAGTCGATGGGGAGGCTTGCACTCCTCTCGTCAATGATTCCTATAAACCTGTAGACAATCCTCTATCCAATATGACTCTTTCGGCTCTGAGGCTAGCGATTACCTCTCTTACAGACTCTTTAGCTATGCTAAATTCGTTAGGCATATACACTCAGGATCAATATCTTGGGTTCTCAAAGTAACGTAGGTACTATAGTAGGGTAGAGAGTAAGAGTGGATTAATCATTGTTCACAATTCATGTAGTCTACAGACTCAAATTCAAAATTAGAAAAAGTGTCTTCCATGCATGGCGCGATGGAATAAGTAAGTAACTTTGTAACAGATCGTTTGTAACGGATATGGGGCTTCATTAACTCCTGTTTTGTCCATTCTGGTGTGGTCTAACAGTTTGGTGGTGAGCCATCAATTCTTTTCGACCCGTTCGGAGTAGTAGTAGAATGGATATATCGACCTCCAATGGCTATATTGCTTCGCCATGACAAAGTGACCCATGTCATTGTTCTCATATCCCGGTGAAGCTCCAATTTTACAAGTTTTCTTTCTGAGAGGTTTCCTCTAGAACCTTCTGTAGATTGTCGATCTTAGCTCTCTTTTTAATTAGCTTCCTAACCTTCTTCCCCGTGAGCTTTGTCTCAGTAGTTCTTTTCACGTTCTGATTCTTATTTTCCTTGGGCATAGTCACTTCGCGCTGCCGAGGTTCTCTCCCAAGACTCAGGGGTACTACTTCGTCTATATCTGATACAGGTACTTCAATATTCTGTGAGTCCCCTAATTCTTTTGTAGCTTTGACATTTGGGTTTCTAGTGTCAAATGGCTTCGATTTGTTCTCCTTTTCTTCAATCAACTGCGCGATCCTTCTAGCCATGAAATATTTTAACTCTTATCTCTGCTATTCTAAAACCTGTTCTTCTTCCTTCTTCCTGGCTTGATCTATTTTAATCCAAGGTTTTCCATGTAACATAGTAAACGAGGCGTTGTCCTCAATAAATTTGATAATCTCAAAATCTTCCCCTGTCAAAGTTCCATTGACATTCATAGGTATCTGAGTGAGCCTTCCACATAGGTTTACCAGTTTCCCTTTGAATAACCCTATTCCACTTAGTGAAGAGATCATAACAGTCCTTCCTATAGCTTCCCAAGTTCTTTCTGTCATAACATTCACCTGTGTTTCCTCATCCAGAACATAGTCAATGTCCAAGTCTCCTATTCTTACCTTGATGCATTCTTTTTTGTTAAAGACCTATGATAATATTACATGTCGGTGGTCATTCAAGGTGTCTTTCATCTGTAGTAATATCTTTTCTAATTCTCTCTGGCGTTCTGCTATTTTTGGATCTGCCTTAGGGTTTTCTTCATTCAGATTCATGCCTTCAAGATTAGCAGTCATTCTAGGGAAATCCAATACTTCATGGTCTAAAGCTTTGCAACAGAGAAAACTAGGTCTTCCACCAGGGCATTCCTTAGGAAGATGTCCTGGTCTTCTGCAACTGTAAGATAGGGTTAATCCTCTCTTTCTTTTAAATTATCCCCAACCTCTTATGTACTGCACACTAGGATCATGGTAGCTAGCCTGCAAAAAATTATTTCGAGGATCCTACATCCACTTGTTAGTCCAAACATTATTTCTATGCATAGGTATAAAATATCTATCAGATCTATTCATATCAAACTTTTTTTCATCTATTAATGCCCTAGTTTTCAAGATAGGACAGAGTCTATCAAAGATACCTAGATCCATGCTCTAGAAACAAAAATTTCCACTTATATTACTTCTACAGAGCACAAAGCTTTCAGATCTAATAACATTTAACTATTCTTACCTTTATCGGAGTACTGAGCTTACAGATCTTACCTCTTTTCTGTAGATCTAACCTATTTTCTTCATAATCTTCCACTTTTACTTTCCCTAGAGCACAAAGTGTTCAGATCTCACTTCTTTTCTTCAGATCTGACCTTCTCTCTTTAGCATAAATCTCTTCAGATCAAGTAGAATACTGTGCACTAGGGCACAGATCTACGTAGAGAGATTCCACAGTTTCAATACAAATCTTTGTACAAAGCTTCTTCTTCCTTAGTTCCCAGCAATCACAGTTTCACGTCCCGGCAATGGAACCATTTGTTGGCACAAGGGTAGACCCAGGGTTCAATGCTACAATAGTGCACCAAAAAAACCCTAACTATCGTCCCTTTCGGCAACATCTGTGAAGCAAATGAAGTCTCACCTGAGGTAGAGGCAGGGGTGGTTACAACACTCAAGTATCTACAACCTTAGTGGGGACATAGATCTATGATTATATCATTTATAGGGCACTTAGCATCGATCATTCGTCAATATTCAACCTTTATTATACTTCACAGATGGCACAGAGCATCACAACATTCACTTAGATCTAATATATTTCAGCACTTAGCAACAATAAAACAAATCAGATCCTGTAGATCAGCACTAAGCATCTTCATACATGTCAGATATAACATACACACATCTAAGAAGCATAAGGCATAAGGAGATCTATCGATCAAGCACTTAGAAAAATAGGAATAACCACATCAATCGAAGCACAAAGCATAACACACAGATTTACATGGTTCACCCCCACCCCAGGGCTACATCCACCAACTCTTCTTCTTTATTAACTTCAGTCAATCAAGTTACATCACAGAGCTATCAAAATCCTACTCAGCATAAGACAGGAGATCTGCACGCACCTCACCAGATCCTCCTTCCTCGAGTAGATCTAGCACAAAGCCTCCTTACAATTTGTGCACTTAGCACTTACAACACTTGCACTCAGCTCTGTAATTCAATCACATAGATCTATTCTAGCACTAAGCCCTTGGCTAGTCTTCTCCTTACATCGCCCAGATATCTATTTATACATTGCAAAAGTGGGCCTAAGTGTGGGTAAACCCATGGGCTGACATCCATTTCCCATTACATATTCCCTAAAACACAAAAAGGACACAAAGTGGGTTGATATCCCGTGATCTTTTATTCATCTTGGAACCTTCTTCGATTGGCTGTCGAAGTCCCAAAAATGGTCAAATATGACCAAGTATCTCTCGAAACTTGTTCAAGGGACAACAAATTTTAACAAATCTATCGTCGAATATCTAAAACTTCAATTCATCGTGGGTTGACAGTGGAGGTGCGGGTGGTGATGTGGTCTATCAATGATTTTAAATGACTGCTTTGATTGGTGCACGAGGTAGAAACTAATGCAGGATTTGGTATTAATTAGCTCCTTAAATGCTCAAAATCCGTTTGTATCTAATGCTAAAACATCCCATCATGTCACTCTCTCAGTGGGTGGAACAGGGATGTATGTGCTATGAAATTTTTTGTTGATGTCCTTCTACAAAAATCTCTAATGCCGATCAATCTCACCATACAGTTCTACTATAGAAAAGTTGACTCAGAGGTGTGACTCAGACCTAGGGAACCAAGAATGACTCGGGGTAAAACTAGATCATACGATTCTCCAATATGGTAAAGACACATGGCGTTGAAGACCAGTGACCTAATTCACATGTAATAATCAGAGTCAAGACTTTCCTCAAGTTATTCATTCTAAAACAAACCGTATCTTGTCGATGATGAAAAAGTATCCAGGATCAACGATCAACGATAAACCTATCAAGTTCTTTCTTTGGATTAGCTTCCTCGAAAAAGCCCTGATGCCGAAAATGCATTGGGGATCGGCAATTGGGAATCTCCTTTATCACAGTCAGAATGTTTGTTGCGATCCTTTTAGGTTTTCCCCGATTTCGATAAGTGATTTGGGTATTGGCTATCGACAATATATTTTCTTTCTTTCTTAACGTTTATTCCCCTCGTCTTTTACCGATGCCAAAGAGGAATTGGATATCGACAATATCCTTATGCAAGACTTTGACGCAAACAAAAAATTCCTTTTTTTGATGTCGATGGATATCGGTGCTCGATGATTGAGGTTTCCCTAGTGGTTCTTTTCCTTCTTTGAGTTCCTTCTGATGTTAAATCCAAGCTTGTCAGGTGAAGTGTTTCAGTTGTCGATTCTTTATTCAGGCATTAAGGCCCTTTTAAGTCATAGGGTTCCATAAGTTCAAAAACAAACTGAAATGGTGATGAGATTCATGAGAATAATCAAAGACAAAACATTTCTCGAAATGAAGTCGAATCAGACAGTGAAAAATATCAAGTGGTACCCAAAAAAGTAAAAAATTGACACATGGTTTTTAGGGTGTGTTGAGTGCTTAACACAACCCAATTGAGGTCTCAAACCATGTGAAAAATGGTATCAGAGTAGGCTCGACCCATACTTGCTACTACATTCAGAACAATTTTGAAGGAGGGGGCACACTTGTTGATAGAACAGGTGGTTGCAAAGGCAATTCTACAATGACAGAAGGAAGCATGAATGCAAAGTTGCAGCAGATATTGCAAAAGGCATACATGTGTGAAAAGAGTGATGAACACATGATGGAAACGATGAATGATGATGGAATGAAGCCGAAACTTGATGAATAAGTGTGTATGTTCATGGAAGCAACCGACAAAAGTCTAGAGACGATGAAGTCGATCACTATATGGTGGGATGCATGGGATAGACTGGGTTGATATTTGGGATCATGTATCACTCCCCATTGGTCAACCTATAACTATGGAATTATTCTATTTGAAGGAGGACCAATCAAGTATTTCAGTATATTATGATCACATATTATATCTTGTACTTCAATATTTGGTGAATATTCTATTAAATTTTGAATAACTAGCATCAATATTTTATACTTTGATCATTTAGTGTACTCACATTTTGGTACTCCACTTTTGGTAGGGAACATATATGTAGTGATTGAAAAAAAATATAATGAATGGAGCACTGACTATTGATTGGAATGCTTCTTAGAGGGAAAGCATAACCTTATGATCTTAGTAACACACTCTAAAGGCATTGAATTTTTTATTGGGTCGATGGTTATTAAATGAGAATATATGACACATGATGAAAGAACATGAAATAAAGGTGGTTATGTATTTCAATATTATAGACCAATTTAAGTTGTATATCACTTTATGAACTTCATTGTTAGTACAAACCTTCAACTACAAATAATTCCAACTAAGAATTCATCAAAGGTATGATACTTCTTGCCTTACATTGAGCATGGGAAGTTAATGGAGACCATCAATATTAGAAGTGATCCCAATGGTATAACTTGAATGACCATATGTATGTAAAAGGAATAATTGAACAAATATTTCAGATTTATGATTGATTGAAATTTAAACTTCATTTTATGGTTTTTATGGTATTCTTGTATTTTGTTGTTAATTTTTGTTTTTAGGGAACTATGTCTAGCATTGTCATGCCTTTCCTTGTCTTTCCTTGTCATGTCCTTCCATGCCTTGCCTTTCCTTTCCTTTCTTTGACTTTTCTTTCCATGTCTAGCCTTGCCTTTCCTTGCCTTGCCTTTCTTTCCTCGTCTTGACATGCCTTTCCTTGCCTTGCCCATTTCTATCTTTTCCTTGCTTTGTCCTCTCATGCCTTTCCTTTCCTTGCCTTTCTTTTACTTTCCTTGCCATGTCTAGCATTGTCTTTCCTTTTCTTTACTAGTCTTATATTTCCTTTTCTTTCCTTCCCTTGCCTTACCTTTATTTTCCTTTTATTTTCTTGCCTTGCCTTTTATTGCCTTGTCTTGTCATGCCTTTTCTTGTCATATCTTTCCTTTCCTTGTCTTTCACTGCCTTGTCTTGTCTTTCCTTGCCTTGTCTTTTTTTTCCTTGTTGTTGTTCCTCAGTTTTTTCTTATTAAATAAAAATACCAAGGTTCCCAATGAGGCCCTTTAGAATCCTCATCTCGCTTGAGGGTCTCTTAGAAGAATCTAGGAGCTAGAGGGGGTATCCCTTGTTAAATTAAATATGAAAGGTAGGTATGTTTTAAAGCAATATCATAATCATTCAGACCATCCAAAAACATCAATGAGGTAATGAAACCAGGCTTCTTTGTTCGATGAATATCATACTATATCAAATAAAACGAGACCTTAGTTCACTTCAAATCAGAAAGAAATAAATCAGTTGTTATCACTTCATGGTTAAGAAGAATGTTATCAAAGATAAAGTGATCATAGGAAAATAAATGAAAGAAAATAACTAGTGCCATTGAAAAATATTCCATGAACAACATCTACATCATATACAGTAGTAAATACCTGGTATATTAGACTAACAAATATCATTCATATAAAATCTCAATAGAAAGACAATGTCAAGCCAACCCTATTTGTTAACTTGAAAACCATCATTCTAAAATGAATAATTTTCAAAGGACAATCATGTCAACCCAATGAAAAGATTCATATTGTAATCAATTGATATACAAGAGAAGCAAAAATACATATAAACAAAAGTAAAATACTAACATCACATAAATGCTAATACAAATTAGTGTCGAATATTATTTCAAAAATCAAACAAGATGCTATTAAATATTTGAAAGGTCATCATTCTCATGGAAGCGAATTCTCAGAAAGCATTGCATGTCTTTCAAGAAAATGTCGACCCTTTGAGAGTCTTCAAAAAACAACTTTAAAATTCTTTTCATAACTTTCAAATAATTGTCTTGAAACTAACTTTGAAATTAAATTAAATTAAAATAAAAACTGTATTTTTCAATTCATCTTTGGACCAACTTGACTTTTCCTAATTAAAGGTAAATGAATAGTTGTTGACTCCTTATTGGTAATGTTCTTCCCCTTGTGTCTCACTCCTCCTTGACTTTGATGGATGGTATCAGCGATATCAAGAGTTATTTTAGTGGTTTCTTTCTCTTCGTTTGTTTGAATAATCATTTCGTGATGAAGCTTCTTCAGGATGAGCTTGAATCTGAGCATTTTGTTCCATTTAGTATTTGATGGAAATGGTTGTTTCAACATCTTTCTATACAAAACTTCAATTTTTTTTGATAAATAATAAGGACTAGTAGGTTGACCAATTAACAAATCAGTGAGCATCATCAGAATAGTAAAATATTTTCCCAAAGAGTTAACAATAGTTTTCCCAGAGAATACTATGTTTTCACCAATGTTGAATTACATGTCATCTTTTCAATCAACAAACATCTTCATATAGGATTCCTTAGGCTAAATCAAAGGATTAGTTGACCAAGGAGATGGTAAACAAATCTTTCTAACCTTTATGAATCATCTTTTAAATTTAATTATCACCTAATGAAATTCTTCAATATTTTTAACCAATGTTTTGAGTAGCTCCACCTTCTCTATGACATTTATGACATTTAATACAACATCAATTCTATCTATCACTCCATAGTATTTAAATTCATGATCAGAAAGAGAATCGATAAACTCAATAATCTTTGCAGCCCGACGCATCTTGTTTTCAAATTTAGATAGATGTTTGATGATATCTAACTATGCATTTGTATGGTCATTGTTTCACATAACTGATATATTTCCAAGTGGGTCCTAAATTGTTCCATAACTTGAATAATTTAATCCCACAATATTTAGTTGGCTTCAACTAAGTTTTTTTTTCTAGCGGTTTGTTCTAATGCATCTTCAAGAAGCTTGCTCAAGGTTTCTTTTTCTTTAATTAGAATATATATTTTTTTAGTTTTCCTTTCCAATTGTTCTTCAAGTTTGGCTACGTGTTTTATTTTTTTTTTATTGTTTTTAGATGGGCCTGTGGTTGAGCTTGAAATAACCATGGGTGACATTAATAAAGAATCATGAACCTGACTTATTTTATTTACTTCTCCATAAACATTCTTCCAAATATTCTCTTTCTCTAATTTCAATTCAACATTTTCTTTGTTGATAGATGTCACATTTTATTTTAAAGAGATGTTCCCCGAGTTGACTTTATCCTTTTCTTCATATGATTCAATTAATTCTTTGGATTCTGTTAATTGAAAATGAGGAATTTTCAACCCTTCTTTTCTCTTTTTATTTCTCGTCCAGAATAACTTTGAAATTTGTAGCTTCCTTATTTCCATCAGTTATTAATGTAATCTATCCTTCCAATTCTCTAACTTTGTTTTCTTTAATTCTATCAATTGTTTTCTCACTACTCAATTGCTGAGATAGTTTGACAACTACATTCTGTAGTTTCCTTACATTCACTGATGATTGAATCATTCTTTGAGCTACGATCTCACCAGTATGTTTATGCCATTGAACTAAATCAAATTCATTTACTTGAGTTAGATATACTCCCACCGAGACAGTCTTGTATTCTATCAATCCAATACTTTTTTTTGGCTCTGGTTTCATGACCAGGAAATTGAATTGATTTTTTTTACGTCTGTTGAAGTTATGAACATTGGCCCTGATAATTCATGGTTGTCAGCAAAGTTATTGTCCTTAATGACTAAGGATAAATTCTATTCATTTTTTACAGGAAAACTAGAAGATACCATGACCATGGGTGCTTTTGAATTTTTTTTCTCCAATTCTCCATCTCCATGAAGGAATTAATCTACTCTGGAATATCTTCTTGCACTCCTTCAATTTCATAATTTATTTTATCTGACAAATTTCTTCGTTTGATTTCCCTTTTCTCTGGATTATCAACTTCAATTTATTCCACTATCATGCTAGAAAGATCAGTCTTCAACTCATTATTGTTTTCTAATTATTTATCTCCCATGATTATACACTTAGGATCAATGGAGTGAATCTATGTTCTAGTTGTTACTGCGAATTTTGCTTAAAATTTTATTTCCATCTTGGTCTTGATGATTGAATTATGCATAATCAAAACATTTTGCACCTCTTGCGAAGTGTTATTGTTAGCTATGATTTCAATAGCATTATTTGGATAATGTTGATAAACGGGTAATCCAAAATTATTACACAGTTTGGATATAACACAATATGGATCAAATTTCCATGATATATCCTTTTTCAAGTGGTAAGATGTTAACAATTTTTTTATGTAATCAATGACTGACCTACTTTTAATAAGGAAACATGAAACTTCTACAGGTAAGGAGAAAGAAGACGTTTTTCTCTTTGAGACAAAATGAAACCGATTAGTCATTAATATTTGTCTACAATATTCTAAGGAAAACAATCTAGGAGGAATATAAATGGGTAATTGATAAGGTTCTAATTCGAATCCATAAATTCTAATTACAGTAAATTTCTTGAAAGGGAACCAATCACCTACTCTCATAGAAGGGTGCAATTGTAACTTTTGTTGATTAGAAACTAGCATTCTAGGAGGTTCATGTCCCATGAGAAGGTCATATGTGTTAAATAGAAATTGATTGGAAAACAGTAGAAATCCATCTTCATCTTTTGAGACTGTTAAAATAGAACTCCATTTTGTGATGGGAATTTCATTTCCAACTTGATCGTTTTTAACAAATCGAAGACCTTTCTTTTCATAAAATTTTGATTGAGAAAATAACACTAAAAAGAAGAGATAATATTGATACCTAAACGATTTCAATCCTTTGAATTATGCTAATTGAAAGTGAATAACATGAGATAGAAAGCTTGCATAATTAAATTTAGACCCCTTTTCATCATCTATAATTCCATCCATAATAACGAGAGTGACTTCATGAATTAAGGTATCGTTAACATATCTAAGGATAGAGGTTATGACTAACACCATAAGCCTAGCCATTAGAGAACAAACCTTGGCCCTAATTGGAAACTCTTTGAAAGTGTATGAAGGATAAATGGTAAACTTTTTTATAACTGTGTTCCTTTTTTCCATTGGCCAACCTTCAACCCTTTTTAATAGGTCGAGTTATAATATATGAGAATTACCTAGGGGTAACTTCAACATTTTAGCTATATTTTCTGGGGTTATTGAAAAATCATTCCTCAGGGCGTCTGTTGAAATGATAAAATGAGTTTCCACTTTAAAAGATTCAAAAATTTCTGAATGAAGTTAGGGTTTCTATAAACCCGAGGGACGAGAGTTTCAAACATATTACTCTTACAAATCCACGCATGCTCAGAATTTTTTGAACACCCTTGGTTAATAAGATTTTTTATTTCAATGGAAGACTCATAACTCATTTCCGTATCAAATAATCAGATAAAACATCACCAATGGCTTAATTTTCCTCTCTTGATGATTCTTGCGAAATCTTTTTGTTTTTAGCCAACATTATGCTCTTTCTTTCACAGTATGAGCTTTAAAATGGAAAAATGTGAATTGGGTTTCGATTTATTACCTTTTTCTTGTAAGAATGACAATAATTTATCTTTTACGAGTATCAGAGCTCCTCTCACAGACTCTTCCAAGTGAATAATAGCCTAACATGCCACCCTTTACATAGTTAGTATTATTTCAACGACCGATGCATGCAGAGTTAATTGAAATTAAGGTGTGAACATGTGATCTTTCAATCAACATATGTAATGCATCGTAACTTTAACCATGAATGGTGTTATCACATGATAAATTTTCCAAAGCATCTTGTCCTTGTGCTATCTTTCCACTCAGATTTTAAAACTTTTTCACTAGCTCCATCAAGCTCCCATCACCTAAATCCTTCATTCGACTGATCATCCAAGATAGTCATGTCCTCCATGAGTCAAAAAAAAATGGAAAATATCCCAAACCTATATCTAGCATTAATGCTTATCTAAATCCCTCGGTTCATCACTTCATTCATTTTTACCCTTATTATCATATTCCTGTTGAAAATTAAAAATATTCCTTTTATTAAGCTAAGCACCCTTACAATATCCACAAAGTCATGTGATAAGACTCATATGCCCAAAGTCCTTAGAAAATGGAAAAAGGGTTTATTATTATTATTATAAATATTTTTATATTAAAATATTTATATTAATATTTAACCCAATATTTAATTCATGACCTCACGTCAAATCATGGGCACGAATCTCAAACTAAGCGGAAAATTCAAAGGGTGGATGGAGGGCACACATACATTTCGGGAGTTGAAAATAAATGGAGGTTAATTATTTGAAGGTAGGCCAAGATCCAAACCACTGGGTTTTAAGTGGGAGTGTTAGGGTCCTAACCTGCACATAGGTAGATCAATATATTCGAATGTAATAAAGGTTAATATTAATAAGGCCTTTCAATAAAATAGAATAAGGTGGATGTAAGAAGACCTAACAAAAGCTTCCACTTCTAGAAGGATCTTCCTCTAGATTCTTCTCTTAAAAGACATATTTAGTATAAATAAGGGTTGAGGGTATGAAAACCCTATCTTGGAGATTATTGTAACATAGCACTGTTCGACTGGAGGTTGCCCTCTCGAAAAGGCCCGTGAAAATTGCTTTCTGAATCAAAGTGTTATTTATGTTGTTTTTCTTATATCATATATGTGTTATTGTGGAGATTATGCTAGTTATATTACTGTTATTCTGCCATTTCTAGCATTTTATTTCTATTCTGCATACTTTTTATATCTGGTATATTACAAGTGGTATCAGAGCACTTTCCTTGGAAGAAATTGTGGGAATTTTTTCTCAGGGTAGAGACATATTCCGACATCTTTAAGCCACAGAGGTCTATCGTTACGCGGATGAAACCACGGTTGAGGGATTCATACACGTAGGAAATACAAGTGGTTCTTAAGCGCACATCTATTGGCCACCCTTGTAACCCTTGTTGGTACTCCTTCAAGTGGTAGCGCATCAGACAACACCTGTGTACGGATTAGCCTAGATTTCCTGAAGCCCTCTTTAGATAAACCGATCAACCACCTAACTACTATAGTGCCACCAAGAACAACTCTCAGGAAGATACTCTCTAGTACTTGGGTAGTTGGGTAGTACGGATAAGGGTACGATATATCCTTCTTAGTTATTTCCCTGAGATATTGGGCTGAGTACTACTGTTGGAACCTGCACATATATTAGAGAGCTATAGCACAGGGAAAACCCTTGTCTATAGAACCCTTGAATACCTAACCTTTGGGGGATAGAAACATAAACAAATTAAAACAAACAAGATATATTGTCGCACAACTATGTTCGGATTGCCAAGTAAATACACATTTATTTCTGGTTAAGAATTTGGGGATTTCATCACTGTAGTATTCTTCAGACCAGAGTATAACTCTGCAAGTGTAAAAAAAAAAAAAAAGTCTGGAAATTTTTTCACCATTATTTGAGACCTATTCCATTGGATTCATCTCTTCGTCCTTATCACATTCATCCATATCATTTTTCGGAAAAAAAAATTGACCCCGTCTGCCCCTTTTCAGTTCACCCCTCCTCATGGCCCATACCCGTAGCCAAGACTTGGAAGCTCACTTCAACACCTTGCAATCTGGTTTCCTTGAGACCCAAAAAGAAGTGAAACAAATCAGTGCTATTGTTGCCTCCATCGATTCATCCATCAATACAACCATAAATACAACCATCTAGTCCTCAATGGAGGAAGTCAAACAAGAATTGACCACCTAGCTTGAATCTGTCTTTGCATCACTCTGCACCAAACTGAAGATCCCTACAGATGACCCTTTCTCTGATGCACCTCCAAATACTGAAGGTGAATATTCCTCCATTCCCATACCTTTCAGCCCCATCACTTTCAAGGTGACCTACACCTTCCGTGGGTGGATGTGACCAAATTTGATGGCTCAGACCCCACTAGTTGGGTCACCCAAATGGAACATTATTTCTCTTTATATGACATTACAGATGACTTGGCCAAACTTTGGTATGGTGTTCTCCATCTAGATCAAGAACGTTGGCAATGGTGGCAATGGAGAAAAACTTCCCTTCAAGGGTATATTGCTTGGACCCAATTTGTGACTGAGCTTTATGAACGCTTTGACACTGACACCAACCATTTGTGTCATTTGAAAAAGTTGAAACAATCAGGAATAGTAGAAGACTTCATAGCTACCTTTGAGTGCATGGCTTTTTGAACAGAGGGCATGACTGATGATTTCTTTCGAGAGTGTTTTATCAGTGGCGTCAAGGAGGTGATTCAGGCCCATGTCCTCATGGCTCGACCTTTGAGTTGGGTGGAGGCTACTAAAAAAGCTAAAGAAGAACAACAGGTTGTATCCTCTCAAAACTGTAAACCCTCCTTTATCCCTCACACTAAACCCGTAAATCCCACTACTCCCTCCACCCCATTAAAGATCCAAAAATTGACCAGGGCTGAAATGGCTGAACGCCAACTCAAAGTCCTTTGTTATAATTGTGATGAAAAATATTTCTCGGGCCACAATTGTAAGGAACAAAATATTTTTATGGCCATCTCTAAGGATATTTCGGAAGAGGATGTTGAAACTCCCCTTGTCACTGAGTCACCTGAAATCACTGACATAACCCCTCCCTCAGACCCTCCCGAAGTGGAACCCATCATTTCCCTCAATGTTCTCACTGGCTTCTCTGCCCCCCAAACCCTCAAGTTAATCGGTTACATGAAGCATCGAAAGGTCATCATTCTGGTTAATAGTGGAAGCACCCATAATTTTATTCATCGCTGCATTGCCCAATGTTAAGAACCAAACATCAATATAGCATAGAAAAACCTCAGGAAAAGTACTCAACGCCTTGAAAAAGAGATAATCTCAGATAATAAGCCTCTTCAAGGGGGAAACCTCCTTTTACCCCACTTAAATGTTCAAGTACAAGATGA